>MU780936.1:5200-20627 GCA_026770625.1 Nicotiana glauca
AAAAAATCAAGGTATAGATATCCTGCCTATAGGTTTTCAAACTCGCTTAAATCTGTGTAAGCAATAACCCGGCAATTAGCTTCAAGTGTTTTCAACAAAAATCGTCCAAACTTGTTTATTTCAAAAACTCTAACCAGTTTGCAATGCTCTTAAAATTTTCTAAACTTGCATTTTCTTTCCCGAAACAGTTTTCAACTTTCTGCCTGAATTTTTATTCATCTCATGAATCTACTATTTCACAACAGTCTTTAACTCGTTCTTACTTTCAAAGTCTTTTCATTTTCGGAACTCTCCTTTACAACTCTACTGTATTTCACTTAAACAATTCTACTGATTTTCAAAGCCATCTCTGAACTTGTGAAATTTTCAATCTGCTGTTTTAAACTCTCCTGCATTAGGTTCTTAATCAATAACCCGTTTAAAATACATCAGTTCTAACAATTGGATCCGGGTTGCCTAATGCAGACTTTTTATCCAACTCCATGTGTTAAATTAGTCCGTCAGCCGTTTAATTTTAAAGACCAAATCAGTATGTGCAAGACATGCTAAACTAAGTGCTAGCTGATTTACGGGGTTTTCTGCGAGCCTTGCATGTTTGTTCGTAAATCCCCTCTACTTGTTATGTGTTTTGTTTGTCGCCACTAGTATTTTATCCTTTTGAACCCCATATATGCCTCTACCCCTTTCCTTTCCCTTTTAGGATTAGAAGTCTTAAATACCCCGGGACTGATAGGTCGGGGAGGGTACTAGCATGCAATAAGTAAACGAAACCAATCGCGCTTAAATACCTTAACGGGTGGGAAGGGTAGAATATGGAGATGATGATAATGGTGCGCTAATATCTCGTGCGGAAATGACTTGCTGGATATTGCACCAACGTGATCCATATTATATTTAAACCCAGGACCCTCTCCCTTTATTCATATGGTATGATGTTTTTTTTTTAGAAATTTTACGTTTTCTTTCCAAAAAGCATTTACATCTTTTCTCTATTTCCTTTAAAAACTTTCAACTTATTTGTATTCCCTATGTGCACACATTATTTGTTTACTCCTACCCTTCTTAAAGTCACAACTAAGCATGACCGGGAACCATACTAGTGGATCTTGAGGGGTGCCTAACACCTTCCCCTCGAGATAATCTCAAGCCCTTACCCGAACTCTGGTTTTCCTTCGAATCCTTTCTTTTCTCTAAAAAGTGTCCTAATGCACTATAATCATTAGGTGGCGACTCTTCAAATTCCATAACCCGGTTCCTCCAAAGGGAACGAGAGTTGTTTTGTCCATAATGTCGTAAACCCGATTCCGCCCCTTTAGGGGGAGGGGTGAAAAAGGGGGCGTCGACACATATTAGGAGTCTGAAATAAGAGTTAAATGTGAGGAATTTCAAATAACAGTAGTATTACATAGCCCAAAAGATCCGGTGTCACAAGTTTGAGCCTCTACTAAAAGTTCATCATCCTGATACATATCAATCTAGGAAAAAATGGATAAAAACAAAAGGATATAAGGGAGAGATCAGGGCTGTGAACGCCATGCAGCTACCTCGAAGCTCCCGGATATGCGCTGCTCAACTGAAAAACCTCACGCAGTCTCAGATGCACCTAGATCTACACGCAAGGTGCAAGGAGTAATATGAGTACTCCGACCTAGTGAGTAATAAACATAAATAAAGGCTAAGAATAAGAAATCACGGAAAAACACAGAGTAATCTATAATTCAGCGGTTTAAAACAAGTAATATGAAAGCGATAAACCAATGAAATCGAAATGTGACAATACTATAGCAAATAAGCAGTTAAGTGGCAGGTATAGAAAGGAAAATCAAACACATAAAATGGTACCCTTTAATACCCGTTGCGGCGTGCAGCCCGATCCATTTATTTATCGTCGACGACACTCACTAGGGGTGTATAGACTCCGGGAAGGGCCCCTTACGGCCCAAGCGCAATATCAAGCCATCTCGTGCCATCAACTAGGCCCTCGGCCTAGTATCAATATCAACACAATACTGTTGTGACGCGTAGCCCAATCCTATACTCAGTCCAGAAATCACATAAGCCCCTCGGGCCATGATAATATAGTAATTCTCAGCCCAAAACATCATTAGAAATATCATTTAAGGTTCAAATCTGAGTAGAGGTGGATGAGTTTGTAAAACAGTATTAAACAATAGGACTGAGTTCAATTAATATGTCAAAATCGTGAGGAAACAATGATAGCATCCCCGAAGGGTTCAAATAGTTGGCACGAAGCCAAAATATGACGATTAGTCCAAATAATGATGATATCAAATAAGCTTCAATAAATTACGTGGTAAAAACATCACTCAGGATGGACCAATTCCCAATCCCAATAGTAAACGACCCCGCGCACATCATCAAGCGCGCGTCTCACCTCAATATAGCACTACGACATGCCAATTCGGGTTTTCAAACACTCAGGACATCATTTACATTCATTACTCACCTCAAACCGGCGAAAGCTCTATCTCGCTATGCCCTTGCCTCTCAAATAACCCTCCTCGCGCGCTGAATCTGACCAAAACAATAGCGAATATATTACAATAGGCTAAGGGAACAAAGCCCAAGCGAAAACAATCGAAAAACATCAAAAATCCCTAAATTGGCAAAACCCAAGCCCCGGGCCCACTTCTCGAAACTCAGAAATTTTTACACCAACGTGTTCCTTATCTCGCCACGAGTTCACACATATCAAAAACACAAGAATCGGAGTCCAACTGATCCCTCAAATCCTTAATCTTAGCTCTCTTAAGTTCAAGCCCTAAACCTCCATTTTTAATCCATAAATCCCTAAATTTTTAGTAATAATTCATGAAATAACACCATAGGATTGTGTTTTTAGGTCCAAAACCCTTACCTTATCGAAACTCCTTGAAATCGCTCTTCAGAATTGCCCAAAACTCTCCAAGTACGAAGTTAAAATGAATATACCCTTCAAAAATTGCGAAGAAGAACCTTATATGCATTCTGCCCAGTCGAAACCGCATCTGCGATCGAATACCCTCTTCTGAGGAACCGTTTCTGCGGGACCACTTCTGTGGTAAATATTCCGCATCTGTGGAAATCCATTAAAACTCTGCCTATCGCATCTGCTGTCCAATAGCCGTATCTGCGACTCCGCAGGTGCGGTCCTTCTTCCGCATCTGTGGTACCAGGCCTTCCTCATCCTCTCCGCTTCTGCGATACCAATCCTACATCTATGATAACGCACCTGCGGTCCCTAAGCTGCAGGTGCGTAAATACCAGCAACAGCAAAAATCTAAAATTTCCCAAGTCCAAAACTCTTCCCGTTGGCCATCCGAAATCACCCCAAGGTCCATGGGACACCAACCAAAAGCGCCAACACCTCCTAAAACCTCATTCAAACTTGTTCCAATCATCAAAACACCTTAAACAACACCAAAACCATCAAATTACATCGAATTCAAGCCTAAGTTGTTCTAAAACTTCTGAAACACACATTTGATAAAAAAAAACAACCAAATTACCTCCGAATGACCTAAAATTTTACACACACATCCCAAATAACATAACGAAGCTATAGAAACTCTCAAAATCTCATTCCGAACCTCGGATCAAAATCTCCCCAATCAACCGGAATTCGCCAAAATACTAACTTCACCTATTCAAGCCTAATTCTACACCGGACCTCCAAAATCACTTCCGATCACACTTTTAAGTCACAAATCATCCCCCGAAGCTAACCGAATCATCGGAATTCACATCCGAGCCCTCTAACACATAAGTCAATATTTGGTTGACTTTTCCAAACTAAGCCTTCTTTAAAGAGACTAAGTGTCTCATTTCTTACCAAATTCACTCCGAACTCAACCCAATCAACTCAACCACAGAAAATATGGATAAAAAAGCATAAGGAAATAGAAATGGGGAAAACAAAGCGGTAACTCATGAGACGATGGGTCGGGTCATCACATCCTTCCCAACTTAAACAAACGCTCATCCTCGAGCGAGTCAAGAAACATACCTGAAGCCTCAAATAGGTGAGGGTATCTACTCTGCATCCCCCGCTCGGTCTTCCAGGTAGCCTCCTTCACGGGCCGACCTCTCCGCTGCACCTTCACTGAAGCTACATCCTTTGACCTCAATTTCTGAACCCGACGCTCCAAAATGGATCTTAGCTCTACATCATAAGTCAAATCACCCTCCAACTGAACCCTACTGAAATCCAAAACATGGGACGGGTCTCCAATATACTTTCGGAGCATAGAAACATGAAAAACTGGATACACGCTCGACAAGCTGGGTGGCAAGGCAAGCTCATAATCTACCTCCCCAATCCTCCAAAGTACCTCAAAATGCCCAATGAACCGCGGACTCAATTTCCCCTTATTTCTGAATCTCATAACACTCTTTGTGGGTAAAACCTTCAACAGGACCTTCTCACCAGCCATGTAGGATACATCCCGAACCTTCCTATCTGTATAACTTTTCTGCCTCGACGGTGCTGTACGGAGCCTCTCCTGAATCACCTTTACTTTATCTAAAGCATCCTGAACCAAATCTGTCCCCAATAGCCTAGCCTCACCGGGCTCGAACTAACCAACTGGAGATTTACACTGCCTCCCATACAAAACCTCATACGGAACCATCTGTATACTCAACTAGTAGCTGTTGTTGTAGGCAAACTCTGCAAGCGGTAAAAATCGATCCCATGACCCTCCGAAGTCAGTAACACAGACGCGTAGCCTATCCTCTAGTATCTGAATGGTGCGCTCAGACTGCCCGTCCGTATGAGGGTGAAAGGATGTGCTCAACTGTACCTGAGTACCCAACTGTCGCTGAACAGTATGCCAAAACTGAGAAGTAACTGAGTGCCTGATCTGATATGATGGAAACTGGGACACCATGCAACCGAATAATCTCCCGAATATAAATCTCTGACAGCCGCTCCGAAGAATAAGTAGTACAAACAGGAATGAAGTGTGTAGACTTGGTCAGCCTGTCTATAATCACCCAAATATTATCGAACTTCTTCAAAGTCCGTGGGAGTCCAGTAACAAAATCCATAGTGATCCTCTCCCACTTCCACTCGGGAATAACCATCTGCTAATGCAAGCCACCAGGTCTCTGATGCTCATAGTTCACCTGCTGACAATTGAGACACCGAGCTACAAACTCCACAATATCTTTCTTCATCCACCGCCACCAATAGTGTTGTCTAAGGTCCTGATGCATCTTCGCGGCATCGGGATGAATGGAATACCGCGAGCTATGGGTCTTCCCCAATATCAATTCCCGAAGCCCATCCATATTGGGCATGCAAATCCGGCCTCGCATCCTCAACACACCATCATTACCAATGGTCACATCTCTGGCATCATCATATTGAACCCTGTCCTTAAGGACAAGCAAATGCGGATCATCATACTGGCACTCTCTTATGCGATCATACAAGGAAGACCGAGAAACCACACAAGCCAACACCCGAGTGGGCTCCGAAATATCTAGCCTCACAAACCGATTGGCCAAGTCCTGAACATCAACTGCAAGGGGTCTCTCCCTAACTAGAATATACGCCAAACTCCCCATAGTCACTGCTTTTTGGATCAAAGCATCATCCACTACATTGGCCTTCCCCGGATGATACAGAATAGTAATATCATAATCCTTAAGAAACTTTAGACATCTCCGCTACCTCAAATTAAGATCCTTTTGCTTGAATGCTAAAGACTGCGATGATCCGTGAATACCTCACAAGATAATCCATACAAGTAATGCCTCCAAATCTTTAATGCGTGAACTATGGCAGCCAACTCCAAATCATGAACATAGTAGTTCCTCTCATGGGGCTTCAACTGACGAGAAGCATAAGCAATAACTCTACCCTCCTACATCAATACACAACCAATCCCAACTCTCAAAGTATCACAATATACGGTATATGAACCTGAAGTTGATGGCAGAACCAATACTGGAGTTGTGGTCAAAGTTGTCTTGAGCTTCTGAAATCTCTCCTCACACTCATCCGACAACACAAATGAAGCACCCTTTTGAGTCAACTTGGTCAAGGGCGATACAATAGAGGAAAATCCCAACCTGCAATAATATCCCACCAACACAAGAAAATTATGAATCTCTGTGGCTGAGGACGGTCTAGGCCAACTCTGAACCGCCTCTATTTTCTTCGGATCAACCTGAATACCCTCGCTGGACACCACGTGTCCCAAGAAAACCATTGAACTGAGCCAAAACTCACACTTGGAGAACTTTACATAAATCTTTTCCTCCCTCAATCTCTGTAATACAACTCACAAATGCCCTGCGTGCTCCTCCAGATTATGCACCAGAATATCATCAATGAAAACAATAACGAACGAATCCAGATAGGGCCAAAATATATTGTTCATCAAATGCATGAACGCAGCTGGGGCATTGGTCAGCCCGAAAGACATGGCAAGAAACTAATAGTGACCATATCTAGTCCTAAAAGCAGTCTTAAGAATATCCGAATCCCTGATCTTCAACTGGTGATAACTCGAACGGAGATCAATCTTGGAAAACACCCTCACTCCCTGAAGGTGGTCCAACAAATCATCAACGCGAGGCAGGGGATACTTGTTCTTAATGGTTACCTTGTTCAATTGCCTATAATCGATGTACATTCTCATTGTGCCATCCTTCTTCTTCACAAATAGAACTGGCGCACCCCAAGTTGACACACTAGGCCGAATGAACCCCTTATCTAGGAGTTCCTGAAGCTTCTCCTTCAATTCTTTCAACTCTGCTGGTGCCATACCATATGGAGGAATAGAGATGGGCTGAGTGCTCGGCACTAGGTCAATACCAAAATCAATATCCCTGTCCGGTGGTATGCCCGACAGGTTTGCAGGAAATACATCGGGGAAATCCCTCACAACTGGAACATAATCAATACCATGAGTCTCAACTCTAACATCCCTCACAAAATCTAGATATGAATGATAACCCTTCCCAACCATACGTTGGGCCTTCAAGAAATAAATCACTCTACTCAGTCACACTACGCCACTCGATCTGCGGTATACCCGACATAGCCAAAGTGATTGTCTTAGCATGACAGTCTAGAATAGCATGATACGGAGATAACCAATCCATGACCAAAATAACATCATAGTCCACCATGCTCAATAGCAATAGATCAATTCGAGTCTCCAGACCCCCAATAGTCACAACACATGACTTGTATGCTCGGTCTACAACAACAGTGTTGCTCATTGAGGTAGACACATGAACATGTAAAGAAAGAGACTCTCGGGGCATACTCAAATAACGAGCAAAATATGAGGACACATAAGAATAGGTGGAATCGGGATCAAATAATACTGAGGCATCTTTCTGATAGACTGAAACAATACCTGTAATGATAGCTTCTGAAGCAATGGCATCTGTCCTGCCTAGAATAGTATAAAAATGAGCCTGGCCATCGCCTGATCGACCTTCACCTCTGGGACGACCCCTGGCTGCCTGACCTCCACCCCTAGCTGGCTGGGCGGGTGATGAATTAACTGGTGCTGAAGTCGAGGGCTGATCCCTATGCTGAAACTAACTACCACGAAGTCAAGGACACTGCCTCCTCATATGCCCAAACTCTCTGCACTCATAACAACTACCCGGTGCTGGATATGG
This sequence comes from Nicotiana glauca, assembly GCA_026770625.1. Classification (NCBI taxonomy): domain Eukaryota; kingdom Viridiplantae; phylum Streptophyta; class Magnoliopsida; order Solanales; family Solanaceae; genus Nicotiana; species Nicotiana glauca. Next base: position 12,848 of record MU780936.1, read on the forward strand.
GGACTGAAGGGAACCCCTCGCACCGTAGTGACTAGTAGATACACTCAGCGTAGAAAAACCCTGAGCTGATGGGGCATGAGATGAACTCTGAGCTGGGAGGGCGCTGAGTGAAGACTGGCCCTACTGAGACCCATGATGATCACGGCCTGAAGATTCCCCACGATACTCTGGATGGGCCGACTGAGCGGGCCTAAAAGAACGACCTCTACCATGCTAGAACTGGCCCCTCGAAGGAGAACGACTGTAACTGCCCGATCTACGAGGCCTTTTGGCCTCCCTCTCCTCTTGCTCTCGACGGCGAACTGACTCGATCTCACGAGCTATATCTACCATCTCCTCAAATGTAGCACCCAATACTTTCTCTCTATTCATCAAAATATGGAGATAGTAGTTAAGACCATCCACAAATCTCCTGATCCTCTCACGATCTGACGGAATCATCCAAATAGCATGACGAGCCAACTATGAAAACCTCATCTCATACTGGGTCACGGTCATATCCCCCTGCGTCAACCACTAAAACTGTCTACGCATCTCCTCTCTGTGGGACTGTGATACATACTTCTCTAGGAAGAGAGCGGAGAACTACTGCCAAGAAAGGGGTGTTGCACCGACAGGCCTACGCCTCTAAAAATCCTCCCACCAAGTAAAGGCAACCCTGGTAAACTGAAAGGTGGCAAATGCCTCACCATTAGACTCAAGAATCCCCGATGTACGGAGCATCTGCTGACACCTGTCAAGAAAACCTTGGGCATCCTCGCCCTCAGAACCACTGAATGTCGGAGACTGGAGTCTACCAAACCTCTCAAGATGACGCTGCTCGTTCTCCGGAATAACTGGAACCGTGAACTCATGCACTGGTGCAACCTGCTGAGCTGGAGGTGCCTCTAGCATTTGTAGTCCCTGCACTACCTGCTCAGGTGTGCGAGCAGGGGGGGTCTGGTTGCCTCCCCCGGCCTGCGAAGTAGCTACTGCGGTGGTGGCTGAAACCGCCTGAGCCAGGCCAGTGCAGACTGTCAAGATCTGTGCCAAGGTCTCCTGAAGACCCGGAATCACGATGGGCACAACTGGTGACTGAACTACTGTTGTTGGAGTCTGATCTGGAGCTAGGGCAGCTGGTGGATCAACAGATGATGCTCTCTCTACAATGCCTCTGCCACGTTCACGACCGCGTCTACGACCTTTAGTGGCCTCAGTGGGTGGCACTGGTGGTCGTCCCCCTTGTCTGGTCGCTCGTGTCCTCACCATCTGTGAGAGAATAGAATAATGGAAGTTCAGTTCTCGGGTCAACAAAGTCGCACGACATGAATTTCAAGAATATGAAGTTTTTCTTAAAGTTTCTGCAGTCTCTCGAGGATATATACAGACGTTTCCATACCGATCCGCGAGACTCTACTAACCGGATCATAACTTGTGAGACCTAGTAACCTAGGCTCTGATACCAACTTGTCACGACCCCAACCCCGGTCGTGATGGCGTCCAATACACTGGCAAGCCCGACCAATTAACAACCTTAAGCCAATTCATTATACAGTTCATTATTAGCTCACACAATTAAATTACCAAATCAATATATTAGAAGTCTGAAATAAGAGTTAAATGTGCAGAATTTCAAATAACAATATTACTACATAGCCCAAAATATCCGGTGTCGCAAATCTGAGCCTCTACTACAAGTTCATCATCCTGATACATATCAATCTAGGAAAAAACGGATAAAAACAAAAGGATAGAAGGGAGATATCATGGCTATGAACGCCATGCAGGTACCTCGATGCTCCCGGATATGCGCTACTCAACTGAAAATCCTCACGCAGTCTTAGATGCACCCGGATCTGCACGTAAGGTGCAGGGAGTAATGTGAGTACACCGACCCAATGAGTAATAAATATAAATAAAGGCTTAGAATAAGAAATTACGGAAAAACATAGAGTAATCTATAATACGGCGGTTTAAAACAAGTATATGAAAGTGATAAACTAATGAAATTGAAATATGACAATACTATAGCAAATAAGCAGTTATGCGGCAGGTATAGAAAGAAAAATCAAACACATAGAATGGTACCCTTTAATACCCGCTGCGGCGTGCAGCCCGATCCATTTATTTATCATCGACGACGCTCACTGAGGGTGTGTAGACTCCGTGAGGGACCCCTCACGGCCGCAATATCAAGCCATCTCGTGGCATCAACAAGGCCCTTGACTTGGTATCAATATCGACACAATACTACTATGACGCGCATTCCGATCCCATACTCAGTCCAGAAATCACATAAGCCATTCGGGCCATGATAATATAGTAATTCTCAGCCCAAAACATCGTTAGAAATATCATTTAAGGTTCAAATCTGAGTAAAGGTGGCTGAGTTTGTAAAATAGTATTAAACAATATGACTGAGTTCAAGTAATATGTCAAAATAGTGAGGAAACAGTGATAGCAGTCCCCAAGGGGTTCAAATAGTTGGCACGAAGCCCAAATATGACGATTAGTCCAAATAATGATGATATCAAATAAGATTCAATCAATTACATGGTAAAAACATCACTCGGGATGAACCAAGTCCCAATCCCCACTAGCAAACAACCCCGCGCTCATCATCAAGCGTGTCTCACCTCAATATAGCACTATGACGTGTCAATTCGGGGTTTCAAACCCTCGGGACATCATTTACATTCATTACTCAGCTCAAATCGGCCAAAGCTCTAGCTCGCTATGCCCTTGCCTCTCAAATCGGCCTCCTCGCGCGCCGAATCTGACCAAAACTGTAGCGAATACGTTACAATAGGCTAAGGGAACAAAGCCCAAGCGAAAACAATCAAAAAACATCAAAAATCCCGAAATTGGCAAAACTCGAGCCCCGGGCCGACTTCTCGAAACTCAAAATATTTTACACCAACGGGTTCCTTATCTCGCCACGAGTTCACACGTATCAAAAGCACAAGAATCGGAGTCCAATTGTCCCCTTAAATCCTTAATCTTAATTCTCTTAAGTTTAAACCCTAAACCTCCATTTTTATTCCATAAATCCCTAAATTTTCAGTACTAATTCATGAAATAACACCATAGAATTGTATTGTTAGGTCCAAAACCCTTACCTTATCGAAGCTCATTGAAATCCCTCTTCAAAATCGCCCAAAAATCTCCAAGTCCGAAGTTAAAATGAATAAACTATTCAAAAATCGCGAAGAAGAACCTTATATACATTCTGCCCAGTCGAAAACGCATATGTGATCAAATACCCACTTTTGCGAGACCGCTTCTGCGGTAAATATTTCGCATCTGCGGAAATTCATTAAAACTCCACATACAGCATCAGCGGTCCAATAGCTGCATCTGCGACTCTGCAGGTGCGATCCTTCTTCTGCATCTGCGGTTCGAGGCCTTCCTCAACCTCTTCACTTCTCCGATACCAACCGCAGGTGCGAAAATACTAGCAACAGCAAAAACCTGAAATTTCCCAAGTCCAAAACTCTTCCCGTTAGCCACCCGAAATTACCCCCAGGCCCCCCGGACCTCAACCAAAAGCTCCAAAACCTCCTAAAACCTCATTCAAACTTGTTCCAATCATCAAAACACCTCAAACAACACTAAAACCATCAAATTATATCAAATTCAAGCCTAAGTTCTTCTAAAACTTCCGAAACACGCATTTGATCAAAAATCCAACCAAATCACCTCTGAATGCCCTGAAATTTTACACACATATCCCAAATCACATAACGAAGCTACAAAAACTCTCGGAATCCCATTCCGACCCTCGGATCAAAATCTCACCAGTCAACCAGAATTCGCCAAAATACTAATTTCGTCAATTCAAGCCTAATTCTACACCGGACCTCTAAAACCACTTCCGATCACACTCCTAAGTCAAAAATCATCCCCATAAGCTAACCGAATCATCAGAATTCACATCCGAGCCCTCTAACGCATAAGTCAATATCCATTTGACTTTGCCAAACTAAGCCTTCTTTAAAGAGACTAAGCGTCTCATTTCTTACCAACTTTACTCCGAACTCAACCCAATCAACTCAACCACAGAAAACATGGATAACAAAGCATAAGGAAACAGAAATGGAAAAAACGGAGTGGTAACTCATGAGACGACGGGTCGGGTCGTCACAAGTATAACATCTAGGCAGTCATCTGTTTGTGCGTATAAATATACGCTTAATGTACAAGTTCCCATGTTTCCCGTGCTCCCCCCACTTTCCCAAATACCCAATGTTTTTAGAACTCTATTTGTCTTCAAGAATTTAATTATTCTTCTAAAAATTCATAGAAACCAAAAGGCACTAATTTGCTGCATTACATTTTTACGTAAAAATAATGTTGAAATTTATGCTGCATAACTAAAAGGAAAATACTCTTTTTTGGTTTCTATAACATAAAAATAAAGTAATTTTTTTGTTAAAAAGAAAAGAAATATTTTTTCTTCACACGAAAAGAACACACTCATTTTTTTAAAATGAAAGAAAATACTTTTTCTACATCATGAAAAGATAATACTTTTTTTTATTGAAATGAAAGAAAATATTTTTTCTACAACATGAAAAAAAAAACTTCTTTTGTTGAAATGAAAGAAAATACTTTTTACTACATTATTTTTTTTTTTGAAATGAAAGAAAATAATACTTTTTTACATTATGAAAAGAAAGTACTATTTTTGTTAAAATAAAAAAAATATTTTTTTATATCATGAAAAGAAAAATACTCATTGTTAAAATAAAATAAAAAAAGTACTATATCTATAACATAAAAAGAAAGTACCATTAATAATATTTCTATTTAGTATGAAGGTTAGGGGTAGGGGTGGGAGGATGGGTGGTGGGAGTTTGGTGAGGGTGGGGCGGGGTGGATTGGTGGGGATGAGAAATAGGACGGGGAAAGTTAAAAAAGAGTTTTGGAAAATATATTTTCTTCTCTTGATAAAGAAAATATTTTCCTCCAATTGGAGAAAAAAGGGTTCATTTTTAAAATATTTAAACCAACCAAATATGAAAAAATTAAAAACTATTTTTCAGAAAGTATTTTCCTTCATACCAAACACACCCCAACTCATAATAGAGATTTATTTTGCATTCCCATATTCTTCTCATTTTTATCAAATTTTAGTGATGTTTAATCATCGTAAAATTTATGCTATTAATAAACTCCCATCTTTTACAAAACCTATTTTAGTCAATTATGTCTCGTTAATCATATGAGACACGTTAGCTACAAACTTTTCAATCTTTAGCGAGGTCTAATTTGTAAATTAGGAAACTCAAAATTGTGGGAATTGAATATAAATAGTTTCTGGCACAGGTTAAAAGGAAAAAAAATCATTGAATTAAGCTATTTGATGAGTGTTGGCCAGTCAAAATTTCACATATCCAGAAGATGAAAGTAGGAGAAATGAGGATGTTGAGATGGATGCGTAGACACACTCAGACGGATAAGATTAGGAATGAGATTATTTGGGAGAGGGTGGGCGTGACTCCCGAGGATGAAAAAATGCGTGAAGCGAGGCTTGGGTGGTTCGGGCACGTGCGGAGAAGGAGCTCAGATGCTCCGGTTATGAGGTGTGAGCATTTGGTTCTGGCAGTTACGAGAAGAGGTAGAGGGCGGCCCAAGAAGTACTGGGGCGAGGTGATCAGGCAGGACATGGCACATCTTCAAATTTTCGAGGACATTGCCTATGATAGGAAGGTGTGGAGGTCGATACTAGAGTTGTAGGTTAGAGGGTAGTCGAGCGTTTCTCCTTGCTGCACCGGCTAGTCTGATAGTGTTTTGTCTAGGACTGCTAGCAATTTTTGTTGTGTTACATAATTTTTTTTTTGTTTTGTTATTGTTGTTGTTGTCTTTCACATTTTGGCCTTTTCATTTATTTGTTGTATTTTATGATGCTGATACTATTTTTTTGACTTTTTTATGGTTACAGATCTATTGTCTATGAGCCGAGGGTCTCCCGAAAATAGCCTCTCTATTAAGAGTATTTAACTGGTGGGCCGGGCCGATCCGGGTTGGGAAAAAAGGAAACCGGCCGGTTTCCAATCTGGGTCGGTTACGGGTTAGTCTAAACCGGGTTTAACGGGTCCGGGTCTATCTGGATAAAAAATGAACCGTAAGGGTTACAGGTCCAAGGGGTCAGGCCGGGCCGACCCGGGTTAGTTTTTTTTGTTGTGTATTTTGTATAACTACTGTAATTTATTTTAATATAAAGTAAAAATATAAAGAATACAATGAAGATGAAAAAAGAATTGCACTTATAAATTGCAATTGCTTTTTTATTTCAAAATTCAAACTTACAAATTGAAGTTTACATTTAACAACAATTAAATTAACAAAAAAAGAGAAAATTCAAAGGTTTTGCATTGCCTTAGTAAGTTCTTCATAATCAATATGAACTTCTTGGCCATCTTTTAAAGTGTTAAATTCAGATGGGTTACCATGTGTTAATATATCTCCAAGTTCCTCATCTTCTGGATTATCAACATCTTCATGTCCCGGATTTTTTTGTTCCGATCTAATCAAATCTCTCAAAAATATACTAAAACTTTCAAAGCATTGCTTCTCAATGATTGACGGGTGTCTCCAAGTTGTTGTCTTGCTTGACTAAATACACTCTCTAATGCAACAGTTGAAATTGGCACATTCAGCATGTCCCGAGTCATAGCGGAAAGAACAGAAAATTGCTTTTCATTCTCATTCCACCATCCCAATGGTGAAAATTCTTTTCTGCGAGGCTCTTTTTGCTTTTGTAAGTAGAATTGCAGTTCATCAATGTTCCTGCTGCTGGTTTGAGTGTTAGAAAATGTAGAAAAGATATTAAAACTATCAAGGCATTCATCATCATCCATAGTAGTAGAAGTGGTACAATGCATAGTGGGATTAACATTGCTGTAACGACCCGACCCGTCCTCCCAGGTATCTCCACCCCGTTTTCCCCGTTTTACGCTTCTATTTGTTCCACTATATGTGTTTGGTAAATTTGAAATAATTCGGATAGAGTTTAGTTGGAAATGAGACAATTAGTCTCCTTAAGAGAAGGTTAGTTTGGAAAAGTCAACCGGATATTGACTTATGAGTTAGAGGGCTCGGAATGAATTTTCGATGATTCGACTAGTTTTGGGTGATGATTTGTGACTTAGGAGTGCGATCGGAATCGAATTTAAAGGCCCGGTGTAGAATTAGGCTTGAATTGGCGAAGTTTGAATTTTGGTGAATTCCGGTTGATAGGTGAGATTTTGATCCGAGGGTCGGAATGGAATTCCGAGAGTTGCAATAGTTTCTTTAGGTGATTTTGGATATATCTGCAAATTTTCAGGTCATTCGGACGCCGTTTAGTTGGGTTTTTGATCGAATGCGTGTTTCGGAAGTTTTTAAAGAACTTAGGCTTGAATCCGATGAAAATTGATGATTTTAGTGTTGTTTGATGTGTTGTGATGATTGGAACAAGTTTGAATGATGTTATGGGATATGTTAGCATGTTCGGTTGAGTTCCCGAGAACCTCGGGTGAGTTTCGGGTGGTCAATCGGACCATTTTTGGCTTTGAAAGTAGCAGTTTTTGTTGTCATATGGTTGCAGGGTATTAACCTTTCGCGTTCGCATAAGGTCTATGTGTTCACGAAGAAGGAATTCTTAGATCTGTTGGATTACTCTTCGCGTTCGCGTGTTTTTGTTCGCATTCGCGGAGGGTTGGCTAGCTGGGCTTCGCGTCTGCGACAGCCTTGCCGCGTTCGCGTACAAGGAGATTTGGCAGGTCTGGAAATGTGCTTCGCGTTCGCATCAGGGACT
>MU780936.1:32107-50279 GCA_026770625.1 Nicotiana glauca
ATCTAAAACCCAACCAAATCACCTCCGAATAACCTGAAATTTTGCACACATATCTTAAATCACCTAAGGAAGCTACAACAACTCTCGGAATTCCATTCTGACCCTCGGATCAAAATCTCACCTACCATTCGGAATTCGCTAAAATCCAACCTTAGCCAATTCAAGCCTAATTCTACACCGGATCTCCAAATTCAATTCCGATTGCGCTCATAAGTCACAAATCATCCCCAAAACTAGTCGAATCATCGGAAATCCATTCCGAGCCTTCTAACTCATAAGTAAATATTCGGTTGACTTTTCCAAACTAACCTTCTCATAAAGAGACTTATTGTCTCATTTCTAACCGAACTCTATCCGAATTACTTCAAATTCTCCAAACACATATAATGAAACATATAGAAGCATAAAACGGGAAAAACGGGGCGGTAACTCCCGTAACGACGGGTCAGGTCGTTACAGGTGAACGGACCAACCCCCTAACCCTAACCCAACCCCCTAACTACGGTCCGGTTAAGGTTTCAACCGATCTGGGACAGTCCTCAAACGGGTCAACCTTACCCGTTTGACATCCTTACTCTATATTCCGTCGGGGTAGAGGTAAGGTCTGCATTTATTCTACCCTTTTCAGACTCCATTAGTGGAATTCTACTAGGTGGTTGTTGTTGTTGTTATTGTTGAATTAAGCTATTTGAAGGCCAAACGGGCCTTCCACCATCTAGTATGACCAATGCTCTTGCAAGTTTGCAACACGATTAAATGCATCGTATGGCCTTTTCTGAGGCTACTTTTGCAATTATGTCCCTGTTTGTCCAGTAGGCCAAAATTTGCCTTTAAAACTAATTAGAAATTGGGATGAATGTTTTATTTATAGACAAATTTAACCCACTATCTAACACTAACAGAGATATAATTTAAATATAATATAATGGCCTAAAAAAAGGCCATTTGTGCAAATGCCTCTCTGCAACATGCACCTATTTGTGAACATTTAAAGCCAATTGATATAGTGATAGGCCCAATACAGATGAGGATACAATGTTTTATTCACAAAAGGTTTAGGAAATGGCCATACCTCAAGGGATGTGAGTAGACAGTCTACTCTAGGGCAAACATTTGTGGCTGCTACGTCTTGAACCCGTAACTTATATGTCAACAGAATCAACTTAACCTTTATTTCAAGGGTCCCATTCTTGTAAGAAATAAATAAATTAGGAAACAATGAAACCAACAAATTATAGGATAATCATAGGTTAATTAATTCTCAACGTAGTATATATTAACCAAGGATTAAGCAAGTGGATCTTCTTTTGTTAAGAGGTCAAGTGCATGTTTAAGATATTCTGATAAAGGAGACTGACCTTCCAACCACATGCTATGGTAATAATGATTATAAATAGCCCAAAAATCTGAAAACACAAGCAAAAGCAAAGGTTGCTCCTTCTCTTTCAACTTTTTCTTTATTCAAACATTTGGTATACAATATTCATAGTTGTTTCGACTAATTCAGATTCATATTAATAAGTCCGCTAACGAAATAAAACGCTTTTTATAAATAAAAAAATCATTTCTGAGACTCGAACTTGATATCTAATTTAAGACGAAAAAATCTCATCTATTTCGCCACATTCATTGGTGGTCCTTCTCTTTCAACTAAAATTTAGATGGAATCTGTATATCTGTCCCAACTCTTCTTGCACACTTTGCTTTTGCCTCAAATCTTCCTCCTTTTTCTCAATTAAAATTCATATATACACATGCGTGGCTCCTTTTCTTAATTCCCATCATGATTTCCTTGAGCTTTTTTGATGAATTTAATAAGAAACTTCTTCTCTCAACTTTCCCAGGTAGTATTTTTTTTTAGAGTTGGACATATAGTTAATATATATAATTTCGCTTTTTAGTGAATGCATAATTTTAAATTTGTAATGAGTTCAATAATAAGAATATAAATACGAATTCGTTAAATTTAAATACTGAATCTTTCTCTGTTGTGGACAGTTAGTTTTAATATCTTCAGGTGATCTGATTTTACAAAAATTCTATTACACCCTAAGCGTACATAAGTTAAACTAATTTTTTAATAGAAAATACTTAGTTGTTGGACCTACCACACATTTAATGTAATACGGGAAGAAATAAATACTCTACATAGCTCAAGGATACAGGACAATGTCTGGTATTTAATTGTTAATTACTACAAGTGACTCAAATAAATTACTTTCACTAGTATTCCCTCCTGTCTATTTTAAATTTTTTTTATTATTTTCAAATATATTAAGGAATTTATTAGCATTAATAAATAATAAAATTGATCATATTAACTTTAATTTGTCTATCGAAAATATAATAAATACTCCTAGGCTGTACTCCGAAGACAATTTTAAAAAACAGAAGTTAATTCCTTCTTAATAGGCCAAATACATAACTGGGCCCTTAAACTTGGCATTTTTTGTCACTTGGGCACTTAAACATAAAGTTGTTCCTATCAGACCCTTCAACTAAATCACATATGTGCCAATTAGACACTTTGTAGACCATCTGAGAAAAACTTTTACAAAAATGATTGGATATGTAATTAGCTCCAGTTGTTTATTTAATAGCTTTTAAAGCTTTCTTCTTTGCTTATGAAATAACTGCATTTGTATATTTGACAGCTTTGCTTTTTTGCTGAAGTACAATTTTTGTTAAAAACTATTAATGTCAAAATGCAACTTCTATCAACCACTTGTGCATTCTAGTTCGTAAAGTTTTATTCTAGTAGCTTACAAGTACCGTGCAAAGAGAACAAGCATTCAAAATGAGAATAGTCAAATTCATGTACACTATACTTTCTTTTAAAAAAAAATTAAGAGGAAAAATGATGGGTTCACGAGAAGAAGAAGAGAAATAAAATGTAAGGTAAAAGTTCGCTTTAATTGGAATAATATATTAGAATGTCATAATAATAATAATAATAATAATAATAATAATAATAATAATAATATAATCCATAACCTTTTTTTCATTTTCACGCGTATTTTCCTACGCACTCAATTATGTCACTACAAAGTGTCTAGTTGGCACAAATGTAGCTTAGTTGAAGGGCCTAATAGGAACAACTCTATGTTTAAGTGTCCAAGTGACAAAAAAATTCAAGTTTAAAGGTTCAGTTATGTATTCTGCCTTGTTAATATTTGAAAAAATTAAATATTGTGGATCATAAAAAGAGGCCAAAAAATCAAATAAAGTGGACCGCAGGGAGTAATTAGTATCCTGTCTTTCATGTTCTAAATAGGAGCGGAGCTAGAGAAAAGTGTATATGCAAGATCTAAATTTTTTAATATATATATATATTAGAGATTGAATCCTCTTGGTATATTCGCGTGTTGCTTATTTATTTATTTTTTAAATCTCCTCGGTGAAAATACTACCTATGTCATTGACTCTAAGCACTAATCTTCTAGTTCCTCAAATACAAAAACAAAAAACCTTGTTGGTTTATTGGCAATCTTTTTAACTACTCAAAATCTAATGTGTATATATGTAGTACTAGTGTATTGATTACTCTTCATTTGGTCATGTTTCATTCATGATTTCTTGATTTATTTATTGTCCCTCTTCTACCCCCCAGCCCCTACTTCCTCCTAATTCCAATTTCATTTTTTTTTCTGATCTTATTCTGGCTCCACACCTGAGTTTTACTGTGATTTCATTTCCTTCTGTTGATATTTCTGAAACAGCCATAAATTCCATTCAATGATCTTGTGACATGTAAAGGGTTTCACTGGCTAAGTGAAAAAAATTGACCATTTAAATATGGTGTAAATAACATCTATTTTTTTTTCAGCCTGAAGGTAAGATCCAAAAATAAGAAAAGCAGAAATGGAGGTGAGAAATAATAATGAAGTTGAATATTCAAAGATGGAAGATTATGAAGTGATAGAACTAATTGGTAGAGGAGCTTTTGGTGCTGCATTTCTTGTTCATCACAAGTTTGAGAAAAGAAAGTAATGTTTCTTCTTCTTCTTCTTTCTTCTTCAGTTTTTCCTGTATGAAACTGACTATGTGAATTGGTTTGAATTGTGTAACATCTTATGCTAGGGATAAGGAATCAAAGATAAGGAGCTCTCGAGGATTCATTCATCACTAGGATCATTTTTTATTCTGCAATATTTTCTTCATTAATAATACGAGATTCTTTCATTTTTATGTAAAGATTATTTGTTTCTTGAGTACGTTCATCCACTCTGCCAAATATGAATATGTCCACGTGAGCTTTAGCAATATCCGCTTTTAGAGTTCGAGAATCCAAGTGCTGGCAAGTCAGCTAGCGAACCAAGGGGCAAAAAAAGGGTCAAAAGTAAATTTCATTTAAAATTTAAACAACTATAAAAATTCCACCCAATGCTCATTAGAGTACTAAAGATTTTCTTTGAGCTTTTTTGGGGGTTTTGATTTGTGATTTTTTAAAAATTTATTGTTGTTAATTATGTTGAACTGTAGGTATGTAATGAAGAAGATCCGTTTGGCTAAACAAACAGAAAAGTTCAAGCGCACTGCCCATCAAGAGGTTAGTCACTTTAATTAAAACAATTCTTGCATTCCTTTAAATTAACACTAAGTCACTAACCTTAAGAGAAAATGTTAGTATTACATTTAAATGAATCAAGTTCCAAAATGTAGAGAAAATTGCATTTTTAAATTATTAATCTTATTGCTAATTAATACTTATTTTATTGATTTACTTATAATTATCTTATACTATGTAAAGAGAAAAGAACCTAAAGCACCTTGCTGAAGCGGTATCGCGTGACACCGCTTCGTCAAAAAAAATTCGTAATTTATATGTATAAGAAATAAATAAAATTAAAATATTGGGTATAAATATAAAAAATAACATTGCTTGTCATTACGTTAACTTATTCATTTGTTCACTTTTTTTAAATATTAATACCGCTTACAAAATTTTTGCGCACGCCACTGCCTAACATGTTCACTTTCTTCTTCCTCACACAAAATTGGTAGATGGCTGTGATAAATTAACTTTCCTATTATTGATACCAAAGGAATGTTTCATTTTTTGGCACACCTAACTTGACCTGCTTTGACCAAATGCATTCTTGTGTAACAACCTCCCTGTTAAATATATAAAACAAACTATGAGAAATTATAAAATAAAAAAAAAGTAAGATGTAAAATGTTTGGTAGATATTATAAATGTTAGAAATAACTTCCTTTCTTTTCCTTACTGTCAAGTAATTATTCTTTCTGTCATAGCTTTCAATGTTATTAAATGAGAAATGTCCCATGTACTTTCACTTATTTTCTAACGGAGAAATAACTATATATATATATATATATATATATATATATATATATATATATATATATATATATATATATATATACTCACACATTCTGTATGTTATATACAAAAGTTACACAAATTTTATATACTTTTTTGATTAGCGAATGTAAATAATTTCTAACGCAGGCTAAAAGTGATAATACCCCTTTTCCAGCATGGTTAAAGACAAGATGGAAAAACCTGTAACTTTTGTATAGACCCTATATTTTTGTTAAATTTTTTATTAAATATCTATTTGTGTATCCAATTATTATTGTATATTAATTTGAAATTGCGACAGGAACCCATATACTTAAAACCATGGATCCGCCTCTGATCATCACAAGGACCTTAGTGGTGGGATAAGGGATAATAATATTGGAATTAGATGCGAGATTATTTTATCTCGTGTTTGGTTGAATTTTTGAATCCGAAATTAGCAATCTCGAAATTAATTTATACTACGCTTGTGGTATTATCCAGGATAACTTGTTCCTATCCACACTACCCCTTAGGTTACAATCTTTTTAATACATAGTATATTATAAAGTAAATTCTTCTGCACATGCAACTCTTTCTATAAACAATAATCAAATAGAGTAAGTAATTATTCTTATCTGACCTTCAACTTTAATTGCTGCAGATGAATTTGATAGCCAAGCTAGATAACCCTTACATTGTAGAATACAAGGATGCATGGGTAGAGAAGGTATACAATTAATAAATATTGTGAATGTTTCAGTAAATTTAGGCCCCGTTTGTCCATAAATTTTTTTTTTTTTTTAATTCAAAAATATGTTTGCCCATAAAATTTTATAAATTATTTTTAAAAAAATTGAAAATGAGTTATTCAAAAATCAAAAATGGTTAAAAACCAATTATTTAAAATATTCAAAAAGACATTACCCGGTACTCACAAAACTGCAATATTTTTTCAAGTGAATTGCATGTCCAAATATAATTTCAAATTCTAAATACCATATTCCAACTTAACTGCAAATACTACTTTTTTTTTAAATTACAATATTTATGTCCAAATGCCTACTTAATTTCCGGTACTAAACTAATGAATTTTTTAAATTTTTTTGGTTATGAATTAGGACTCTTTTGTCTGCATTGTGACAAGTTACTGTGAAGGTGGAGACATGTAAGTCAACCAAACATGGTTTTGTAAATTAGAATATTTTTTTTTTCTTTATATTCTTTTGTTGATAGATCTTATTGTACTTATTTTCAGGACTGAAATTATTAGAAAAGCCAGAGGAACCATTTTCCCTGAAGAGGTAATTGAAAATGAGATTTTACAATTGTAGTAGGTGAAAATTAGTTGTTTTAATATGACAAAATAATTGTGACACTACTATTACCATAGATAAAATTCACTAATCACACTTAAATTAACCCTGGAATTAATTAACTCAAGCTTATTTTGTTCTTCCCACAGAGACTTTGCAAATGGTTGACTCAGTTGTTGCTGGCTCTTGATTACCTTCACTCCAATCGTGTTCTTCACAGAGATCTCAAAGTATGAATTTTATTATGATTATTTTTTTTGTAAATTTTGGTACCTATATTGTTCGTTGGAACTGAGACGTAGTTATTGTTGTTGCTTATGTTGTCATGATCATGACATTAGAATTAACAGTTTGATTTGGTTTGCTACAGTGCTCTAACATTTTCCTTACTAAAGATGATGAAATCAGACTTGGTAAGAAGAATTAAACAGACTTTTTTAGTATTTATTTTATGTTAGAAGCCTGCATTTTTCTTATTTTTTGTGAGATTTATGTCTACAGGTGATTTTGGATTAGCCAAATTGCTGAATAAAGATGACCTTGCCTCTTCAGTAAGGAACCCTTCCCTCTCTTTATCTAGTAATATTGATATTTTTGTACTAATATTGGCATGACGTAAGCTTAAATGAAGTGACATGATCGATGAGAATTCATATAGTCGATCTCAACTTATTTGGGATGAAGGTAAATGTGTGTTTGATGTATTGGTGTTTTAAAATGTTCCACATTGCAGCTTTTCTAAGGTTAGTTATATTCAAGTGTAGTTGTTTTTAGCAAATAAGTGGTCATTATTGTGAAGGAGAGCTTTGGCGTAACTGGTAAAATTGTTGTCATGTGACTAAGAGGTCACAAGTTCGAGCAATGAAAACATCCTCTTGCAGAAATACAGCAGGATAAGGCTGTGTGTAATAGATACTTGTGGTTCGGTCCTTCCCCGGACCCCGTGCATAGCGAGAGCTTAGTGCATAGGACTGCCCTTTATTTCTTTTTTAAGTAGTCATTATTGAGAATTTATCAGCTACAACCTTTTCAAAAAAGAGGGTAGTCCGATACACGAAACATCATGCATGATCCGGGGAAGTGCCACACCCCAGAGGGTGTGAAGTAGGCATACCTATTCTGATGCAAGCATTAGTAGTTGATTTTACACCTCGAACTCATGACCTATTTCACACGAAGAAACATTTATCATTGCTCCAAAACTCCTTATGATGAGTGACCAATACAACAGATAAACCAGATAAATAGAGGGATGCAAGAAAACTTAAATTACATCTAATAAAGCTAATTGAGAACTGGAGCATCTTGAGCAGCACTAATCTTATAATGATTCTTGAATTTTTCCATAGATTGTGGGAACTCCAACATATATGTGCCCTGAGCTTCTAGCAGATATACCCTATGGATACAAATCAGACATATGGTCTCTAGGTAAATAATCATCACATTATGCCTATGTTGCTCGGACTTTCAAATATACCCTCGGGTGCATGTCAGATCCTCTAAAAGTAACGGATATTTGGAGGATCTGACACAGATACGACAACAGTTTTTGGAGTGTTCGAGCAACATAGAATTATACTACTTTTAACTTGTTTTTTTACCCTGAATTGCTTGCAATGATATAATGATTTGCTTGTCCAGGTTGTTGTATGTTTGAAATTGCTGCTCATATGCCTGCATTTCGAGCTCCGGTAAGTTACATAAGATCCTATATATCTTCTGCAATTTCACTTCTGTAGTTCTATTCATTGAAAGAACAGGATTTAATTTGTAGTTAACCAAACAGGATATGACTGGACTGATCAACAAAATAAACAGATCAACAGTCTCTCCACTTCCAACCATGTATTCCTCCACATTGTAAGACAATACACCAATAGATTTCTCATTTTCACGATACGTTAAGTTTTGGACTAATTCATCAGCTTCTTGTACTGATTTGTTCGTTCCAGGAAACGATTGATCAAAAGCATGCTAAGAAAAAGCCCCGAGCACAGACCTACGGTCAGTTTAACACATTCGCATTTTGTTGTGTCCCAGAATAACATTGCATATACATATATAACTGAGTTTAATACTTTTTATGTCGAATAAATTCAGGCTGCAGAGTTGTTGAGGCATCCACATTTACAACCATACCTTGCTAAATGCCGGAATTTGCCACCAGCATTTGTATCAGTAGTTTCTAACAAAGAAGTAAAACATACTAATGAGTCAACTTCCAAGCCTACATTAGGAAAAGACCAAAGGCTTCTGAAGGAAATTAGACAAGCCAAAAAACAAGACAAGGTTGCTGCAGTTGATGGAAATGTTCATGAACTCAAAGGCGAATCGCCTAATAATACTTGTAAAATCAAAAAAATTAACCTTCTGATCAAGAAAGTAGAAAATTCGGAGAATGAAAGACGCCAAAGCATATCCGTCAAAAAAAGTGGAAGTACTAATTCAAGAAGCTCCACAAGAAGTACTTTGACTGATCAACATGAAGCTGATACGAAAGAATTCGTAGCTGAGGTTTATAACACAACTGTGGGAAATGCGGGAACAGATCAAGAAAAGCATAAACCAACCGATCATAGGCCTATCGAGGGAAAGAAAGATGCAAAATCTCAACCAGAAGAGCAAAATAAATGCACATTGAAGAAACCAGGAATACCAAAACCATATAATGAAGTTGCAGCAAAAGCCGTTGATCATCTAAGTAATAATCGGGATATAGAAAAACACGATGGTCATAAACGTGCAGCGAGTGAGACATCAGTAATGGCTACACTGAATTTGTTACAAGGGAAGAACAATGTGGGAACTAGTATGAGCAATGAAAGGGCAGAAGCACTAGAGTCATTACTTGAATTTTGTGCAGAGTTACTTAAGCATGAAAAGATAGAGGAATTAGCTGGTGTGCTAAAACCATTTGGAGAAGAAGCTGTTTCTTCTAGAGAAACTGCAATTTGGTTGACAAAAGGTTTAATGAATCTCCAAAATCAAGGTGAGGAAAGTGAGAGTGCATAGGTTTCTTGAAAAATTTCTTGTAACATGTAAGCATTTTGATTCTTGTTTTTGAATTGATCTTGAATTAATGCTTGTAGATAAAAGCTTAAAAACAGAAGAAGAAAACAAGGTAGCTCTGTGCTTATAATAGAAGTAAATGTGTAAGAAAGAATAAACAAACAAGTAGCATGTTTGGCCAGGTTTCTAAAATCAGCATGTTTGGCCAGGTTTCTAAAATCAGCTTGTTTGAAAATCAGTGTGTGTTTGGCTAATAAATCTGGAAAATACTTTTGAGCAGCAATTGTGTTTGACAAAAGTCCGTTTCGCCAATCTCCCAAAATCGGCTTATTTTGAAAAGTACTTAGAAATATTTTTTTCAAAAGTAATTTTGAAAAAGAAAAAACAGTTTATGTTTGGCCAATTCAATCACACAACACCTCCATATTATTAGAAGATTTGCCTAGCATTTCTAAAGAAATACCAGAAGGCTCATATCTCCTTCCTCAATCTCTGCAGTAATGTCTTCATTAACATAATAGTTGAATTTCTTATTGGTAGAAGAATGTCGTCGGTAGCTGTAACAAGATGAATCTGAGTGTCAAACTTGAAAGATGACATTGAGCGTAAAATATAAATAATTTTACTTATATAGAAAATTATTCTTTTCTTAAAATAAAATAATAAAGTATGTTTAAATTCAAATTCAAAAGGAGTAACTAATATTAACAAACATATAATGCATAATTTAATTTTTTAAAATTTAAATTAAAAAAAAAAACTAATTATTGCCTAACCTAACTTACTTTGTGCTAAATTGCCAAGTGACCTATTGTGAGGTTGCCACTTGACTTAACGTGGATGCTTTTTCTTCTTCTTGTAATAATATATATGTAGATTATGCGATGCAATTATAACTTTATTACATATTTGAAGGTAATTTTCACAAATTAGATTTGATAACTGTTTTAAAGATTCAGAAATCAATAGTCTATAAGAAAAGAAATTGCAAATGATTATTTGTAAGAAGAGAATTGATAATCCAGAATAGGATAAAAATAATTTGCTTTAGCGTGGAAAAAGAAGAATTTAATTTGAAAAGTTACAAGACACTACATAAAGAAAAAATCAAAAACAAGAAAAGTCAATAAAAAACTTGAAAAGTTACAATATGATTCATGTATATGATATCTTTAAATTTAAGAGAATTGTAAAAAAACTATAAAATAAAATGAATTTTTTTTTAAATCAATAAGGGATAATTTGAAAAATATAAATTTATTGTGAGGATAGTTTTGTCTTGAATAAATTAATTTTTAGCTTCTGCTTCTACTTCTTGGAAGAAGCTAGAATTTTCTGCTTCTTCCTAAAAGCAGAAAAACTGCTTATTCTTCTGACTAAAAGTAGTTTTCCGTCTTGCCAAACAGCTTAAATTCTTAAAAAATATTATTTTTTTTGGAGAAAAAAATACTTTTGGTCTCCCAGAAGTTTGGTCGAACATGCTCTAAGCTTTTAGAAACTGCATCTAATAAGTATATTTTTCTCTAAAAGGGAGAAATTACTTTTTGTGATTCTCAAAAAGGGCTTGTATTTCTACTCAAAAATACTTTTTTATCTACCTCAAAGAATAAAGAAAAACTGTTTTAATCATGTGGCACTTAATATGTCATGTCATTTACAAGAATTTTCTTTTTATATATAAAATCCCTCCCAATTATGGAGGATTTATAATGTTTCCGTGAAATTTAATGGTCGTGGGTAGGTTCTGTTTTGACGTGTAAAAATAACTCTTGCTGTCCTTGTCTTCCACTTGATCGTCTCCTTTCCTTTTCAAAGAAAGCTATTGCAGAAATAGACAAATAAGAAGAAAATGTTAAGACATTGAGAAGACGACGTGTAGACCTAAATTTATGTTGAACCTTTTTTGAGCTTTCTAGGATATTTTTTTGAACCTTTTTTGCATCTTTTATCTCTATATATATAAGGTTGTAGTATTGAAGAATATGTGGAGCTTGAAAAATACTAAGAGCCCGTTTCATTGGTAAAAGTGATTTTTCAACAGAAATAACTTTTAAGCCAAAAGACAATAAATTGGGGTTGCCCAACTTATTGCTTTTCGTTTGTTTTAAGTCGTTTTTAGCCTCCATTCCCTAGTCACTTTTTGCTAACATTAGGGCTTCAATCCCTGAGTTATGTCTTTTAGACATAGGGCCTCTACCTAGTCGTGTTTTGCCAACATTACTGCTCCAATCCCTGAGTTGAGCCTTTTTAGACATAGGGCCTTCATTTCCTAGTCGCCTTTTGCCAACATTAGTGCTCCAATCCCTGAGTTGTGCCTTTTAGACATAGGGCTTCCATTCCCTAGCCACCTTTTTCCAACATTTGGGCTCCAATCCCTGAGTTGTGCTTTTTTAGACATGTGGCCACCATAGATTGTGTGCATTGTGTGATGTATTCAAGTCGTCTTTGGCTAGATTGAGCCGAGCGGAGGTGAAATTGTAAAGGAAAAAGCTAAATTGAGTATTAAGTTAGCCGAATTGAGCTAAAAGTCTTGCCTAACTTTATTGAGGAAAATTTTCCTACTATTTGACATTGTTTACTACATGAGGGGGTGATACATATATGAGGTGACGAGCGTATAAGTATGTGCCAGTGTTCATCATGCTCGAGGGTAGATTATGTTGTAAGGCAAGCCTGACATTTAGAACATTCTCATCCCAAGTTTACAAAGCTCCTTATCAATTATTAAATTTAAAAACACCAAGTAAGAAAAATATCAGTCTGATAGTAATAAAAACTGTGCGGAAACCCCAATAATATCCAAAACAGCCCATATCAGATCTGGCGTCATGAGTCAGAGCCTCTAGATACAACAGAGCAACATCCTATACATATGAAAGTCTAGATGCAGAAGTAAAGAAAGATAAGAGGAGAAATCGGGTCCTGCGGACGCATGGCAGCTACCTCGATGACTCCGACAGATGAACTAGGCAGCAGCAACAAACTCAGTTATGCCTCCTAGATCCCTGTATCTGCACACAAGGTGCAGGGAGTAAAGTGAGTTTCATATTGAAATTACGGCAAGAGAGTGTTTGGCTAAGCTTATAAGCTGGTCAAACTAGCTTATAAGCACTTTTCGGCTTATCTACGCGTTTGGTAAAGTTAAAAGTGCTTGTAAGTCAAAAATAAGCCAAAAATCATAAGTTGGTCACACCAGCTTATGAATTTTTAGCTTATAAGCACTTTAAATTTGACCAAGATTTTTACTATTTTATCTTTAAAATATTCTTTTTTAGAACAAAACTCTTACATCGATACTCACTGCCTCAAGTATTGTTTCAACCTAAACCCCCCTCCTCCCATGCCTCTTCAAGTCTACAATTCTCATTGACTATTTAAGATAAGCAAATTCTCTATTCCTTTGCATATTTGTATCTATGTGAGTGTGTATTAATCTTGGAATTGTATGTAATGAATGAGCACATATCATATCTTCAAATATTTTGTCCTATTTAGGTTTATTTTTTACAGAGAAACTTTTGTCAATTTATTAATTATTATAACTTATGATTATACGCTTATCATAAAATAAATTATATTTATCATAAAAGTTATCTTATCTAAGCACAATTGTATTCAAAAGAAAATGACAAATAGAATATTTTGTATTCGAATCGATCTGGAATCTTAAATTTTGAAAAAATTATGCCCTTATAAGTGTAAACAGTTCTAAGGTTATTTAACTCATTTTAACAGAAGAAATGCTTATCAGCACTTTTTTATAAAATATTGCAACAGCTTATTATCAATTTCAGCACTTGTATCCAAATACGTAATTACTTATTTATTAAAATATTTTCAACGCTTAAAAGTGCTTTTCAGCACATAATGCTTATCAGCTACTTCAAATCAGCTAATCCAAACGGGCTCTATGCCAAATAGTGAAAAGGCCAAAACAAAAAGCTTAAAAGCTGAATTCACCAGCTTAAAAGCCAATCCAAACACCCTTTCAAACCGACCTCAAAGTCTAGGGATCTCTAAACCAGTGGTCGATATTGATGCTGCGAAGTAGAACTGATCTATTCACATCTCGGTTGTGAGCATATTTTGCTGATTCAGAAGCCAATCAAATCATGATTCAGGCAACAAATATGGGCAAAACCAGTCCAAGATTTGAATTCTATGGCTTCGAGTTTAAAATTGTTGGAAATTAAATCAAAATTAATTAGTATTCCTAAATTGTCTAGGATTTGATATTTGGTAGCTTATTTAATTCACGTCTAGTTAAGTTTTATTTACCAAGTTCATATTGGAATAGGTTTTGGATTGTAGCATTATAAATAGGGGTGTTGCTATATATTTTCAATTGTAGAGAGGTAACTACGATTTAGAGATATTCAAGAGTTTATGAGTTGTGAAAAAGCCTCCTACCAAGTTTTCTCCCTAGTTTAATTAATTTCTTCTATATAGTTTTTGCTAAATTTCTTGCTTGTGCCTAAATTGTTCTTCGGGGTATTTCAATCCTTCAAATTGGAATTAGAGCCTGTGTGAGACTCTGTTAGAGCCGGTAGGAGATCCAAAAAAATATGGATACTCTATTACCTAATTGTCCCGTTTTTAGTACAAGTCTTTGAAAGACTTAAAAACATAAGAGTGGTTTTTTTAGAGAGCTTTCATCAAGAGAGAAGAGAGAAGAAGTATTGGTTTTGCTACAGATTTTTATTTCGACTAGCCAACTTCAAATTGCGATTTACCATTCATTAACCGTTGGATCGGCCGGAAATTTTGGCTTACTATTCATAACATCTTGATCTTTGATATGAACGGTGAAGATCGGATTTGGAGTCCTGTAACATCTGATTTAGAGCCTCAAACAACAGCTTCATTTTTGGGGATTCTCCTCTTTCTTAGTTGATTAGGTGTTGCTCTTGTTGCTCCGTATTTGGCACATGCTTTGCAGCCAATTTGGAGAACTTTATAACCCTTTTATTGTTATAGTATAGTTTTGTGAGAATGGTAGAGAGCTTTCAGAGATTTATAAATAAAATATTTACCTTCAAATTGGTATCAAAGCTTCTACGATCTTGAGAGAGAATCAAGTTGCTTCCGCTGTCTGCAGGCGGCGCTAACCAATGGGTGTCGCTCGTCTGGCCAAAAAAATATGTTGGAAAAATTATAGATAGTTGTCGCCAAAATTAGGTTATTCGATGAAAAGTTTTATGACAGATTCAAGAAAAAAAAAACAAGTTCAAAGATGTGCAAACAAATATGGCACAAGATGAAGAAACTTTTCTCTAAAAGTTGGAGAGAGGTTTAAAAAATTGGAAGTTGATTTTGTGCTTAAACAAAAATCGTGTGTTGGTGACAAAGTGCATCAATGGTTGGTGACAAAGTGCATCAACGTAAGTTGGATACAGGTACTTCAACAAAATTGAGTGTTGGTGACAAAGTGCATCAACAGGAGAGATGAACATAGGTCCTTCAAAAATTGAGTGTTGGTGACAAAATGCATCAACGTGAGTTGGAGACAGGTACTTCAACAAAATTGATTGTTGGTGACAAAGTGCATCAATGAGAGTTGAAGACATGTATTTCAACAAAATTGGTTGTTGGTAACAAAGTGCATCAACGGGAGTTGAAGACAGATGCTTCAATAAAAATTAGGCGTTGGTGGCAAAGTACATCAACGAGGGATGGAGACATGTGCGTCAGCAAAAGGCAAAAGTTGGAGAGAAGTGTTCTAACACACAACACAACTTTGAATTACGGGAGAATGTTGGACAACTAATTCAAAGTTGTAGTAAGATACCTAAATTACTTAAGTTTGGTATTTGTAAAGTTATTTAATTCATGTCTAAATAGGATCTGTAGTCATAATTAATATAGGAATAGGATTTCCTGCTTCTAGTTGAATTAGGTTTCGTACTATTATACATATGGGTATTAGTAACTTATTTTATTATGTGGAGGAAATAAAAAATTGGTGAAGATTTTTGAGAGCTGCAGAGAGCTTTCAGAGATTTATAAATAAAATATTTTCCTTCAAAAATTCTATCGCAACTCATTAGACGAATCAAGAAATTTGAGTTTATGAGTTTTGAATTCTAGAAAAGGTCGTATTCTGAATAAGTTATTTGTATATATATAGGTGGATTTCTTAAAATAAAATACAGAGTTTTGGCTAAAGTTAAAGGGTTCTAACAGGGATATACGCATAAATTTTTATAAGTGATATCGAAATTTATAAAAGAACAAGAATAATAACTTTAATTATCATATTTCTAAACAAAAAATAGCCTTGTTGAGTCTTACGTTAGAAAAGGTCCTGATTTCTATTCTACTTCATCACAATCTTTAACTACGGTGGCTCTTTTAAATATTTACAAAATAGAGTGGTAGTTGAGGTTCAAACATTTGACCTCTTAGAGCAAAATTAAGTACATAACCGACACACAAAGAAATATTTTTTGTTAAATTATTTTTTCTTACTTATCCGTTTCCTCACAGTATTAGTACATAATACTTAGTAAAATTTTCCAATGTGTGACACTGCTTTGTTAAAGGTGCATCCGTCCCTCGCTCCTGTATAAGATTGACTAGTTATTGTTTTTCTTTGTATCTCAAAGACATCACAGAATAGCAACAACAATAGAAGTGGACAGGGGAAAAAAAGTGAAGCAGATAGAAAGAGACCTTAATTGCTGCTAGGAATTAATGTAGTTAATACCATGTGGAACAATCTTAAGAATAGAAGAGAACAATTACAACCCTGGTGGAAAAAAAACTTGTCATATGGTGGTAAAAAAAAACCTATGGTGAATACTAAATACGGATTCAGGATTTGAACTTTACTCATTCGAGTTTGGAATTCTACCACATTCTATTTGATTTACTAAGTTTATCTTCATTGTAGTTATGCCCTTGTTTTTTAAGATGTGCATTCCGTGATGTAAATCTAGATCGCAAGTGATGAGAATCCAATCTTTATCTTCATCTTCGTACATGATAGAAAAACTTCCAGTTTTTATTCCAAATCTCTTCTCAACTTCTGCTTCCAAATCATTTTTCCCTGATGAAAGAGTGAGTGGAAACCTCACATTCACACCATTGTAGGACACCTTTAAGCTCATGGTGTTGCCACTCTGAAATGTAGCCATACTTTCCACCACCCTTTGAGTTGTATGTGGCTGCACTTTCAATTTACATGACCACTTGGCTATGCCATTGGCTCTACAACAGCGCTTAAATGTACTTGGACTCACTGCAAGAAAACAAAAGATTAACAAAACAACAACAACGTACATACATAACCAGTATAATCCTACATAGTGAGATCTGAGTAGGGTAGTGTGTACGCAGACCTTACCCCTAACTTACGAAGGAAGAGAAGGTATTTTTGAATAGACCCTCTGCTCAAGAACAGTGAAAAAAATACAATAGAAAAACAATACCAGCAACAAAGAAATAAGACAACGGAAGTAAATAGCACAACGTGAAATAACAAAGATCTAGCAATACGAAGTTATAAGAATAGTAATAGTAACACAAACAACAAGTAACTAGTTATAGGAGAATACAAGACTAGTACTAGTACTACAGGTACCACCTCCAACAAGTGAGGTCTAGGAAAGGTAATATGTACGCAGACCTTATCCTTACCACTGCACGAGGACCCTCCTCTCAAGACTACAGGTACGACCCAACAGTATAAAAAGCTAAGTTGAAGTAATAGGGCCGGCTGGCTTACCTCCTAAACTTTCTGCAGCATCATTACGTTTCTTTCCAAATTGTTGTTGTAAATCACTAAGAGTAATTCTGCAATAATCTTTTTCTTTAGTCTTGTCTCTCGGCTGTGAATAATTCTGGTGTAGTACTGTAGTTTCATTGACATGCACAGATTGCATTTGTTTGTCCTGCACAGCTTCATCTGGCGGCTCTGTAGTAATTTCTCCTCTCTTCTCTGAATGAAGATTGTGCTCAATGTGCCTTTCATGTTGTAAGCCAGATGAAGTCAAAGGAACGTCAATACCAACTAGTATTTCATTATTCAGGCCCATTTCGGAGGGAAAACAATCTTCTTGAAGAGAAGTATTAATAATATCTGCAAATAAGTTTTGATCTGAATCAACATCAATTGCTGCAAATGAGTTTGGATCAGGATTGGCAAATAAACACTCGGTGAGATAGAGGTAACATAAGATCAGACAAAAGAAAAGAAAGGCCCAGGACTGGGTTAGTTGAAACCCAGCTCCAGCGTCCATTCCCCCCGCTGGTACCGGTGCCGGTGCCGGTGCCGGTGCCGGTGAAGGAGAAAAGTCACTCTCTTCAGCTGTGAATTTGGTGGCTGCTACATACGCCACTGTTAACATGGTGAAAATACTCAAGATTACCAGTACTGTTCCCATTCCCTAATCCCTATGTGTTGTTTTTCTTGATACAGAGGAAAAATATACTGTAAAAGGGAACTACACGTTTGATTGCTACAGAAATATTCAAACAATAGACTTTTTCTCCTCTTACATTCCACTAATGCCTATTTTAACCCCCCCCCCCCCCCCCC
>MU780936.1:50479-135719 GCA_026770625.1 Nicotiana glauca
TTTTTTTTTTTTTAAATTATAAAACATTATCAATCCCCGCTACGTAGTCTTTTAATGTTGTAATATTTTAATTATTAGATATTTCATACGGACATATTAAAGTGTGACCTATATATTTCTAACAAACTTTTTTTTTTTGAAACCCCTCCAAAGGATCTATAGTGTTTCCTCACTTCCCATCCTAGCATGACTCGAACCACCCATGTGACGACCCAAAGGGTCATCACATATTTTCTTACCCATTCTGTACTTCCGAGGCCTTGAAAAACCTCATTCATTTGGGGTTGTCTCGATTTTCGTGCACAGTCCGAGCTCGTAGCCGGAAAGCTTAGACGTGAAATTATGTGAAAAATGCTAAATTTTGATATTAAAATGAATAAATTTGACTTCGGTCAATATTTTGGATAAACGGACCTGGACCCGTGATTTGACGGTCCCGGAGGGTCCGTAGGAAAATGTGGGACTTCGGCGTATGCCCGAAATCGAATTCCGAGGTCCCAATCCAGAGAAATAAATTTTTGAGTAAAATTGTTTTCTGGAAATTATTAAGAGAATTGGAAATGAAATTCGATTAGAGGACTATTGTATCGGGCCCGTATTTTAGTTCTGGCGCCCGGTACAAGTTTTATATATATATTTTAAGTACTTTCTACAAAGTTTGGTTGAAAACGGACGTCGTTTGACGTGTTTCGGACTTAAAATGGAAATTTGACGTTTTATGAAAATTTGGTAGAAATCATGAGTTTTGAGGCTTGATTCGATGTATATGAAGTTATTTTGGCGACTTGATCGCACGAGAAAGTCCGTAGGATATTTTTGAGGTTATCTGCATGTTTAGTTTGGAGCCCC
This sequence comes from Nicotiana glauca, assembly GCA_026770625.1. NCBI lineage: Eukaryota > Viridiplantae > Streptophyta > Magnoliopsida > Solanales > Solanaceae > Nicotiana > Nicotiana glauca. Next base: position 51,329 of record MU780936.1, read on the forward strand.
GAGGGCTCGGGTGAGTTTTGGATAGGTCGCGAGTGCATTTTTAACCTTTGAAAATTAGCTGGTATGTTCTGACTTGCAGGCTTCGCATTTTGGCTCGCAAATGCGAAGATTTACTCGCAAATGCGAGATAATCCAGACCTAAACCTCCATCGCAAATGCGGAGGTGCTCATATTGGCCAGGGATCGCAAATGCGATCATTGTGTCGCAAATGCGGAGGTGGGACTGTCGCATGCGACATTTTTGGTCGCAAATGCGAAGTCCCCCATTTTGCTCATGCGAACTCACCTTCGCAATTCCCAAACCAGCAGAGTCAAGGTTCGCAATTCCCGTATCTGCAACCTGCATTTTTCATACTTAGTCGATTTTAAGATATTTTTCACTCCATTTTCAAAACACAACTCCTTTGGGCGAGTTTTCAAGAACAAGCCTTCTTCCAAATCAAATGTAAGTTTTTACTCATTTCTTTCAATCATTAACATTATTTAACATGTTTTCAACTTAAAATCAAGGATTTTCATGGGTTAAATTGGGGGTTTTGGGCAGAACTTAGGTTTTTGAAAAATTGGGTATTTAGACCTCGATTTGAGGTTTGATTTCAAAACAAATTACATACATGTGTTCGTGGGGGAATGGGTAACCTGGTTTTGGTTCGAACCTCAGGTTTTGACCACATTAGCCTGGGGTGTTTTTGGACGTTTTGGGCAAAATTTTGAGAAATTCATTTTTTTGCATTCAAATTGATTCATTTAGCAATTATTGATGTTATTAAGTAACTTGTGACTATATTCGAGCAGATTTGTGGTGGAATCGAGGGGTAAAGCCATAATTGAGACCTGAGTGAATTCAAAGCACCGAGGTAAGTGTTCGGTCTAACCTTAGCCTGAGGGATTAGGAGTTGAGTCATAATTGCTACTTGTTTTGTGTTGAGTACGACGTATAGGCATGGTAATGAGTATCTATACGTTGGTGTCTAGCATGACCGTGAGTCTTTAAATTGTGAATAACTTGATTCTTGATATATCCTTCATGCCTTAGTGATGAATTATCATTGTTGTGAAATGTCTGAGGAAAGAATTATGATTCTTATGAGCATTGAGAAGCGTTGACTCCATTTGTATAATGAATTGTGAAAGTATAAGTGATAACTGAAACTCAAGAGTATTGGCTCGAGTTGTGAAGTAGGTTGTGAAGTAAAAGTGAGAAAGAGAAGAGTTAATTACATTGTTCCCTTGTCGGGCTATTGTTGAGTTGTGGTTATCTTGCATTATGTTCTTAGTTGATATTACAGATGCTTAGGTCGATGATTCATTGTGCTAGGTGTTGTAATAAGTTTAGTTATAGTTGAAGTAGTTAGATGTGGTGATGAGTTTGGTTATAGCTGAGGTAGTTCGGTTTTATAACAAGTTTAGATTTAGCCGAGGTAGTTAGGGTTGTAATTAGTCTAGATATAGCTGATGTAGTTAGGTGTTGTAACAAGTTTGGTTATAGTTATTTCTCCCCTACCGGAATAAATTGAATTATCTTGTTTCCTTGCCGGGACGTTTGATTTTGATATTATTGTTTCTCTTGCGGGGAAGTTATTACTTTGTTTTGTTCCCTTGCCGGAAAGTTATTATTACTTTGCTTTGTTCCTTTGACGGAAAGTTATTACTTTGCTTTGTTTCCTTGCCGGGAGTTAATTGTTTGATCCCTTGCCGGGATTATATTGTATATTGTGTTGGAAGAAATGGGAGCGGGTGGTACGCCTACCACAAGTGATATTGAAATGGGAGCGGATGGTACGCCTACCACAAGATATTGAAATGGGAGCGGGCGGTATGCCTATCACAAAATATTGAAATGGGAGCGGGTGGTATGCCTACCACAAGTGATATTGAAATGGGAGCGGGTGGTACGCCTACCACAAGATACTGAAATAGGAGCGGGTGGTCCTAGCCTCGTCACTACCTCGCCGGGGTTAGGCTAGACACTTACCAGCACATGAGGTCGGTTGTGCTGATGCTACACTCTGTGCACTTTTGCACAGATCCAGGTGTTGGAGCAGCATTTGAGCAGTGGCAGTAGTCTGGGAGTGAGCCTTCAGTCCCGAGACACCGAGGTATCCTTGCAGGTGTCCGCAGGCCTGGTGTCTCCTCTATCCTTATTTATGTTCTGTTATCTCTCGTATCCGAGACAGACAATGTTACTCTCTTTCAAACGATTGTATGTAGGGAATCTTAGTAGTCCGTGAATGTTGTGACACCAGTTCTGGGTAGAGGCATATATGGATCTTCCTTATTATCTTGGTTTATTTCGTTTAAGTCTTCCGCTAATTTCAAATTTTGTTGTTGTTTAAATATTTATTTCCTGCTAAATTAATTGATAAAAATGAATCTAAAATGAAGATACTTATAGATTCTAAATGTGTGGCTTGCCTAGCTTCTACGAGTAGGCACCATCACGACCCTCGAGGGTGGAAAATTTGGGTCGTGACAAGTTGGTATCAGAGCTCTAGGTTACATAGGTCTCACGACTCACGGACAAGCTTAGTAGAGTCTGAGGGATCGGTACGGAGACGTCTGTATTTATCCCATAGAGGCTACAGAGTTAGGAAAAGTTTTTCTTCTATTCTTCCATGTCGTGCGATTTTGTTCTCTCAATGCTAAATTGAAACCTCTACTCTTGTCCTTTCGCGAATGACGAAGTCATGTACCGCTTCTTCAGCTGAGCAGCAACACAAACCAGTGATAGATCAGCTTCATCTTCGGAGGCCTTGAAGAGGTAAAGGTATTAGAGATAGAGGTGGAGATGCTAGAGGTGGAGGTAAAAGTATTAGAGGTGGATGTGCATGTATTGTTCTGGTATATGGTAGAGAAGCTTCGATTTCATTCTGCGCCGTATCTGGTCATGCCCAGTGATTCTTTGAGTGCCTTATTTATGTGTCTACGCCGGTGGGTGATTCTATCGTGGTCGACCGAGTTCATCGTTCCTATGTTATGGTGATTGGGGGTTGTGAGACCCGTGTTGATTTGTTGCTTTTAGACATGGTTGATTTTGACGTTATATTGGGGATGAATTGGTTATCCCCGTACCATGCTATCTTGGATTGCCATGCCAAGACCGTGACCTTAGCATTACAGTATTTGCCCCGTTTAGAGTGGAGAGGGACTCCTAGTTATTCTACTCGCAGTGTTATCTCGTACGCGAAGGCTCGACGTATAGCCGAGGAGGCTGTTTGGTTTATTTGTCTTATGTGCGTGATTCCAGTGATGAGGTTCCCTCTATTGATTTGGTACTCGTGGTTCGTGAGTTTCTCGAGGTCTTCCCTTCAGACCTGCCGGGATGCCACCCAACAGGGACATTAATTTCCGCATTGATCTAGCTCCGGGCACGCAGCCCATTTCTATTCTTCCATATTGTATGGCCCCGCCAGAGTTGAGAGAGTTAAAGGAACAATGGCAGGATTTTCTTGAGAAAGGTTTCATTAGACCCAGCATTTTGCCTTGGGGTGCGAAGAAAAAGGATGGTTCGATGGGAATGTGCATTGATTATCGGTAATTGAACAAGGTTACAATCAAGAATAAGTATCCACTGCCGAGGATTTATGATTTGTTCGTTCAGCTTCTGGGTGCCAAGGTATTTTCAAAGATAGACTTGAGATCTGGCTACCATCAGTTGAGGATTAGGGCATTCGATTCCCTAAGATAGTTTTTCGCACTCGGTACGGGCATTATGAGTTCTTGGTTATGTCATTTGGGTTGACAAATGCCTAGCAACTTTTATGGATTTGATGAATCGAGATTTCAGGCTTTATTTGGATTCGTTCGTGATAGTCTTCATTGATGATATTTTGATATATTCCCGCAGCCCGAAAGAGCACCAGCAGCATCTCGGAGTGGTTCTTCAGACCTTGAGGGATAGTCAGTTATATGCTAAGTTCTCTTATTACGAGTTCTAGTTGAGTTCAGTTGCATTTCTGGGTCATGCCGTATCAGCAGAGGATATTCAGGTTGGTCCGAAGAGGATTGAGGCAGTCAAGGACCGGCCTAGACCAGCATCAGCTACAGAGATTCGGAGTTTCTTAGGATGGGCAGGATACTATCGTCGGTTCGTGGAGGGGTTTTTCGTCTATTGCAGCTCGATGATCAGGCTGACCCAGACGGGGACCCAATTCAAATGGTAGGATGAGTGTGAGGCGAGCTTCCAGAAGCTCAAGATAGCTTTGACTACGACACTGGTATTGGTTTTGCCCACAGGTTCAGGGCATTATACAGTCTATTGTGATGCATCTCATATTAGACTTGGTGCAGTATTGATGCAGGATGGCAAGATCATTGCCTATGTTTTGCGGTAGTTGAAGATTCGTGAGAAGAACTATCAGGTTCATGATTTGGATTTCGTAGCATCGTTCATCGTTGAAGATCTGGAGGCATTATCTGTATGGCGTATCATGTGAAGTGTTCACGGATCACAAGAGTTTTTAGTATTTGTTCAAGGAAAAGGAGTTGAATTTGAGGTAGAGGAGGTGGTTGGAGTTGTTGAAAGATTATGATATCACCATCTTATATCACCCGGGAAAGGCTAGTGTGGTGGCCAATACTTTGAGTAGGAAGTCAGCCAGCATGGGCAGTCTTGCGTATATTCCGGTCGGTGAGAGACTGCTTGCTTTGGATGTTCAAGCTTAGCCCAATCAGTTTGTGAGGCCGGATGATTCTGAGCCCAACCGTGTGTTAGCTTGCACAGTCGCTCATTCTTCGTTGTTGGAGCGTATCCAAGATTGGTAGTATGATGATCCTCATTGTGTGTCCTTAGAGACACGGTGCAGCACGGAGGTGCCAAGCATATTACCTTGTGTGATGATGGAGTTTTGATATTGCAGGGTCGAGTTTATGTACCTAATATGGATAGACTCCGAGGGTTGATTGTACCAGGATTTGCGACAACATCATTGATGGAGGAGAATAAAGATGGTCATCGTTGCCTATATGGCGTGGTATTTGAATTGTCAACAGGTTAAGTATGAGCATCAGAAGCCTGGTGGATCATTTCATAGGATTGAGCTTCCCAAGTGGAAGTGGGAGAGGATTGCTATGGACTTCGTTACTAGACTTCCGTTTACCCGGAAGAAGTTTGATGTAGTTTGGGTCACTGTTGATAGGCTGACCAAGTCAGCGCATTTCACTCATGTGGCAGGCTTCTATTCATCCGAGAGGTTAGCTGAGATCTATATCTGGGAGATTGTTCGCCTTTATGGTGTGCCAGTATCTATCATTCCGGACCGAGGCACGCAGTTTACCTCGTGCTTCAGGAGGGCAGTTCAATGAGAGTTAGGAACCCAGATGGAGTTGAGTACATCATTTCATCCTCAGACGGACGGTCAGTCCAAGCGGACTATTCAGATATTGGAGGATATGCTCCGAGCTTGTGTTATCGATTTTGGAGGCTCGTGGGATCAGTTTTGCCTTTAGCAGAGTTTGCCTACAACAACAGCTACCAGTCGAGTATCCAGATGGCTCCTTATGAGGCTTTACATGGTAGGTGGTATTGATCTCCAGTTGGATGGTTTGAGCCGGGAGAGGCTCGGTTGTTGGGTACAGATTTGGTTCACGAGGCCTTGGACAAGGTCAGGATCATCCAGGATAGGCTTCGTATAGCTCAGTCCAGGCAAAAGAGTTATGCAGATCGTAAGGTTTGAGATGTGACTTTCATGGTTGGTGAGCGGGTATTGCTCTGAGTGTTGCCTATGAAGGGCGTGATGAGATTTGGGAAGGAGGGCAAGCTTAGCCCTAGGTTTGTTGGCCCATTTGAGATTCTTGATCGAGTGGGAGAGGTGGCTTATAGACTTGCATTGCCACCTAGATTATTAGCCGTACATCCAGTTTTTCATGTGTCCATGCTCTGGAAATATCACGACGATCCATCCCACGTGTTAGATTTCAGCACTGTCGAGTTGGACAAGGACTTGTCTTATGAGGAGGAGCCGGTAGCTATTTTAGACCGGCAGGTTTGTCAGTTGAGATCCAAGATCCTTCTGTTCATGTTCAGTAGAGAGGTCAGCCTCCTGAGGCATCGACCTGGGAGTCCGAGTCCGATATGCGGAGCCGTTATCCCCATCTGTTCCTCGACTCAGGTACTTCTTTCTTTTGTCTGTTCGAGGACGAACGATTGTTTTAGAGGTGGAGAATGTGATGACCCAAAGGGTTTGGATCATCACCTGTTTTCTTACCCATTTTGTACTTTCGAGGACTTGTAAACCTCATTTAAGGTTGCCTCGATTTGCGTGCACAATCCGAGGGCGTAACCGGAAATCTTAAACATGATATTCTGTGAAAAAATGCTAAATTTTAATATTAAAATGAATAAATTTGACTTCAGTTAATATTTTGGGTAAACGGACCCGAACCCATAATTTAACAGTCCCGGAGGTTCTGTAGGAAAATATGGAATTTGGGCGTATGCCCGGAATCGAATTCCGAGGTCCCAATCCCGAGAAATGAATTTTTGAGTAAAATTATTTTCTGGAAATTATTAAGGGAATTGGAAATGAAATTCGATTAGAGGACTATGGTATCGGGCCCTTATTTTGGTTTCAGCGCACGACACAAGTTTTATATATGTTTTAAGTACTTTCTGTAAAGTTATGGCTGAAAACGGACATCGTTTGATGTGTTTCGGACTTAAAATGAAAATTTGATGTTTTATGAAAATTTGGGAGAAATCATGAGTTTTGAGGCTTGATTCGATGTATATGATGTTATTTTGGCGATTTGATCACACGAGAAAGTTCGTAGGATGTTTTTGAGGTTGTGTGCATATTTGGTTTGGAGCCCCGAGGGCTCGGGTAGTTTTGAATAGGATGTAGAAATGAAGCATTATTTTTATATATAATTATTCAATGACAATATTTATAAAGGTTTCATATTTGAATTGGTTCAAGATTAATTGTTGGTTTAGGCTTTTAGATAACTAATACTTTGATGGGAATAGTTATAAGACTAATTGATCGTGTGGTTTCTTTCTGTGATCTATTCTTCAGACTGCGAGGTACAACCTTGAAAATAATTATAAAATTTAATTTTTTTGTGTGTTATTATTTACGATTTTTTTTGTTGCAATTAATTATCATGCTGGAAATAATTCTAGATTCCATAATGTTTCACTCGTATATTTAAATATTATAACATATGTGTTTTGGTTTAAGATTTTACATTGTGGTATTAGAGACACAACTTATGCTATTTTAATTGGTGCAGACTAAATAGCATAAAATTCTTTAAACTTATTGCTAAAAGAGAAACCTCTTTGGTCAAAGTGTCGAAACTCGTGGCTAAAATTGTATTGGGAAAAATTGAGTTTATATATTAAAATGATTGAAAGATGAAATGTTATGACACGAAGACCGGTCAAAGAACAATGATTAGCAAAGAGACACGAGTTACAATAGATACGAGTAAAGGCACAAGCAGAGACACGAGCAAATATTCAAAAGACTCGACGCTCGTACCTATTTAAATCCAAAAATTAAGGAGAATGAATCTGACATCACAAGAGAGTACATATACAGTATTTAACAAACATTAAAGACTGAAAACGTTAGAGAATCTGTATTAAATTATAATGATTATGTAACATAGCATTTAATGCCTTTAATTGTCTATAATGGCTGTTGTGAGCAAGTGATTTTTGCCCTATATGAATCATTCTCATAATCTCACACAAAATAATTTCTTTTCAATATTTGCAATTTTATGGATTTTCGTAGCATTTTCTATTAAATGTTTGCATTTATTTGTGCATGCTTATGTTATTTTAATTAACGAAAAATACAAAAATATATGTGCATTTGCATTTATGATTTAATTTAACATTTTTAAGATTAATTAATTAATTGAGTTGTCTTATTAAAAGGAAATCACAAAAATAGTGTAATTTGCATTTTTAATTTTGACTCTTATTTTTAAGTAGCTTTCCTTTTAATTTGTTTTTAATTAATTGGGTTAACTATCATTTAGGGTTAATTAGTGAGTTTATTGAGTTAATTAGTTTCTAAGTATTAATTTAGGAATTATATTAATTTTGAGAAAAAAAAAAAGAAAAAGAAAAGGAAAAGGAATTGTGGATAATTTGTCTTGAAATAAAAATGAAAGAGGGATTTTATATTTGGGCCAAGTCTCCTAATGTTCCACCCTAGCCCAAACCCAGATCACCCTTAGCCCACAACCCAGTCGCCCCACCCGGTCCAGTCTCGACCAGAACCAAAACGACCCCGTTTGATTTAGGCGTTAATTTCAGTCGTCGATGTTGTTTGATCAGACGGCTGAGAACTATGGGTCAATCAATATTTAAGTATCCGAAACCCCCTACCCCTCACTCATCTCCCTCACAACCCCTCTCTGCAAACCCTAACCACCGCTGGCAGTGCCACCACGAACCAGCCTTAAATTAACACCAAATACTTCCTCAACTCCCTCAGTCCAAGTCTGCAAGTACCTTCCATCAAACCAACCCAGAACATCTCGAATCTTGGTTTAAAAGAAAATCCCTAGCGCCGCCCTTGTGCTCTCCGGTGCCGGCGCATCCTTTGTTCTACCCCAAAACCACACACACGAACCCCCGCCTCTCATTCATTCCAAATCCCCAATTAGATTCCTTCGAACATCCCTGTAGTTCCTTGAATTTTAAATCAAAAGTCGAGCCCTAAGGGCCTCAAAATGGGGTCGTGCATGCAAATTGTTTAGATATTTCTGGTCGTTTGGTTTGGTTTTGACATAAAATAGTGACACTCTTTTGTTTTTCAATAAGAACAAACGTTTGTCACTATCTTGGGTCGAACCAATGCTCCAATTTGGATTTCAAGTCTGGTAGTTGAGTCCCTTTCTTTTCTGTTTGTTTTTTCAAAATCATTTATGTGACCCTTCTGTTCTGTTCTTCTCTTTTAATTTCTTATTTGCTTAGTTCCGTTGTTATGTTAGAACTGTTAATTTTGTCATTTAGTTTAATTTCATAGCTTAATTAGTTCCTTGTTTGTTTGCAATCATTAATTCGTCAAGTTGTTTAGTTTGTTAATTTTTCTGACTTTGTTTTGGGTCACCTTTGCTATTTGGGTTCCGAGGTCAATACATACCTCATTCTAAGGGAATCATGCTCGGTTTGAATTTGAGGCCATGTCCATTTAGACATTGAGCCCATTTGGGATTCATAACCCATACCCGTTTGACCCAGGCTGGTCCCAGGGTAATTTCAGGGACATTTGAGGGTAGTTTAGGTATTTGGCTGGTGGAATCTTTGTTGTAACAGAATGAGAAGCTTCTAGTAGGGGGTTTTTAATCGAATTTCAGGAGTGTGATGGTTTAACTTGGGTAACAAGTCAGAAAATGAGGGACTAACTGGCAAAAAAATAAAAATTAAAAAGGACTAGGAGTGCAAGAATAAAATCTGTAGTTGCCCTACTTGCTTGCCTATAAAGGCATTTCTCTCTTGCCTTGCAAGTAAGAGATCAGAACCTAGAGATCCAAAAACTGAAAATAGAGCTAAGATTTTTAAGAGAAAATTCCTGCAAAATTGAGAGATTTTAAGAGCTAAAAATATCCTGAAATATCTGCGGAAACTCTGCAATAAACACTATTCTATCGAGTTTTCTAGTTTGGCAATTTGAAATCCTCACCCCCTGTTTCAAATGCTGATTGCTTAAACATGAAAATGACCTGAAGTTTAGTCTATAAGGCTGGGTTTTGGTGTCTGCTTGGTTTAGTGTATGTTTGAAACTGGGTTTTTGGTTTATTGAACTACATTCTCTGGATTTTGAGCTGTTTGGGTTCAATATTGCATTGGACTAGAGGTTGATTCTGCTGTTTGTTACTGCTGCTAGATCCTTGACTATTTTGTTATATTTTTCTCACATTTTTCAGGTATTTATTCATACCGTTTGCTAACAAATGAGGTGCTACAAGTAAGAACCAGACTGAACCTGTATATAAAATTGGAAATTCGAGCTGGAATTTGAATAGAAATCCTGTTTAAATGTTAAAATCCTATTAGCTTCTTTTGCACCTTTAATTTCCCTGTTATGAAATAGTTCATTATCTTTTCTTTCGAATATGCTAAGTTGTTCATCCAAGCTCAATGACTTGAGTTTGTTTTGGCCATTTAGAAAGAACATTTGGATTTTGGATTATGTAAATTGAAGTGTGCATGGAATGTTAAACATATAGTAGTATGCTTGGGTGGGTCAACTAGTCTTGTAGTTCAAAATTAGAGTTTGTTCTGATAGAATATCGTCCTTGTTGTGATTTGGATATGCATCATTATACTTAGTTAAAAACTGGCTTTGGAGATCATGTTGCTAAATTGTTGTAGTTAGCCTTGAACGTGTGATTAGGATGGTATTGTGAAGAATTTATATGTCTAATATAACACATTTGCTATTGGTATGGACTCGATTTCGAGTCTGATCCTTTGTCTTTGAGCCTGGACACACCTGGGCTCTCAAGCTCATATCGGGTTTGGTTTTGTGCGTCACATGCCCAAATCTATTTGTGCACAAAATTGGGATTAGGTCTATTGATTTTACGAACGTTTAGCCTATGTCTTGGCATGTTCACATGTTATTTGGTAGACTGAAGTTATGAGGGTGTTAAAGGTATTAATATGAGTTTAGGATTCAGCATGTAGATTGATGTTTGGATTCTTAAAAATTAATCATTCTATTAGCATTCAAAAGACATTTTAATGGGTTTTTAATTTCGTTGGCACTGGGCTAGAATCTGAAATGCTCACAAATACCATGTTTGCTTTAAACGTTGGTGTTGAGGCCTTAAACTTGGCCATTAGCATTAGCCCATTTGTGCTGGGTCTCCTTCTAATTGCCAGACTTTCGAATTGGGCTTCACGAGTAGGCCTAGATGTGCCCCAGACTGGTCATCACGCTTTGCAATTGGACCTCGATTTCCAGCCTGTTTGGGCTCTTTTCATAATTAAACGTTGTCCATGTTCATTTATTGTCAGCTTTAATGATCACAAATTTAGCTTAAACTTTTGGGTTGTAATCAATTGGGAATCCCTTATGACTTCTTAATCAATTAATAAGATCCTTAGAATTCGAGGCGTGCCATTTAGTTGAATTTCTATGGCCCTCACAAAGTTAAAACGCGTAGTTGCTTTAGGCACGTATTTTAATAATATTACCTTCCTAAACTCGGGTGTGCATTTCATGTGACCCAAATTAAATCTTAAAATGTTGAATAAAATGTGGTTAGGATTGCGGGTGCATTTCATGTGGCACGATCCAAAGACATGTTTTAAACGACGTTCAATTTCTTTAAAATGAATAAAACGGTTAAAAGTTAAAATTTGCACATAGGTTCAAAATGTACTAAAAATCAGATAATTAAGCCGAATATAACAGTTGAGTGACCGTGCTAGAACCACAGAATTCGGGAATGCCTAACACCTTCTCCCGAGTTAACAGAATTCCTTACACGAATTTCTGGTTCGCGGACTGTTAAACAGAGTCATTCTTTTCCTCGATTTGGAATTTTTTAACCGGTGACTTGGGACACCATAAATCCCCCAAGTGGAGGCTCTTTTTAATAATAAATTCTGTTTTGATTGTCCTTTAATTGGAAAAACTCATTTATACCTCTCCGAGGGGTATAGTGAAAAAGGAGGTGTGACAACCGTATTATGACAAAGGCAAAACGTATATCTTAGAGACAGTTATAAAAAGGAGAAGACTGGTCATTTGTAGGGACACTAAATACTATTGAAAAATACTGATTTACTTTGCTTTCTTCTGTTCATCTTATTATTAGCAAAATCAATTTCCATTATTTATTTTTTGATTATCAGTAACCCGAGTTTTTCTAAAAATAAAGCTTTGACCGAAATTTCACTTTTTGGTTAAACAAATTGGTTCTGTTACCGGGAATGTGATAATCTGTTCTTTCTTAACCTTTTTTGTTGCATCAATCATGTCAAACGTTAATGACAACACCCAAGGAAATCATCAACTCTAGGGGGATCCACAAGATGATCGCACATCGACCCCTTCTCCACAAAGCTCCCCTCGGCGGTCTCGAGAAAGCACTCCTGATGGATCTCACTCAAAAGCAAATGCTCAATTTGAAAACAATGAAGTTATCAATGAAGCTTTGCAAAAGCTAATCGCTCAACAAGTCAATAAAGCTCTTGAGGCCTTTGCCATCTAGTTACCTGATGCACCACCAACACCAACTCCAAATAACAACACTTTAAAGAACCCTCATTCTGGGCTTGCTAATTCAGGCAGTGGTAGAATCCCTAGCGAGTCACGCGATGGAGAACCAGGTAACTTAGTCAATTCCGACTTACAAAATTTAGTATTAGCATTGCAAAAATAGCTCAATGAGCAAAGTGACCGCATAGAGCAAATATCTGGAGTACCGCCTGTAATCAAAGGGATATATATGGACAAATATTCACAACAACCTTGGAAGCCAAGTGCTCCTCCTCTCCCAATTCCAAAGAAATTCAAAATGTCTGATATTCTAAAATACGATGGAAAACTGATCCACGAGACCACGCGACTGCATTCACAACTAGCGTAAAAGGAAACGACTTGACCAAACAAGAAATTGAATCATCATTGGTCAAAATATTCGATGAAACACTCACTAAGGGAGAATTAACATGGTATTCTCTTTTACCTAAAAATTCTATAAATTCTTTTGCTGAGCTTGCAGATTCATTTATCAAAACACATTTGAGAGCTCAAAAAGTCAAAAAAGAATGGAAGATATTTTCAAAATCAAACAAGGGGACTCAGAGTTTCTTAGAGAGTTCGTGGATAGGTTCCAACGTGAAAGAATGATGTTACCATGTGTACCAGACAATTGGGAAGCTATAGCCTTCGCTAGCAATTTGAATGAAAAAAGCTCAGAAGCCACGAGGCAATTCAAAGAAAGTCTTCATAAATTCCCAGCGATAACATGGAATGACGTTTACAACAGGTATAACACGAAGCTAAAGATAGAAGAATATATTATTTCACGGTCTCAAAAAGAAGAAAAGGTGAGTTCTAGACGTGCGGAAACAGAAATAAGGTCCGGTAAAAATAGGTATGAACCATATATGGGCCTAGCGGAAAAAGATTCATGATCAAAGCAGGACAATTCAAGGTATGATCAAAGATAGAGAAATAGAGAGTCAGGTTCATCATCAAGGTTTGGGAACGATTAAAACACACGAGAGACATATGATGATGATAGAAGCTTGAAGGCAAGATTTGGCGGTTATAATTTTAATGTAAACACCTCTGAGCTCGTAGGTATTTTAAGAAGCATGGGTGATAAGTTGCGGTGGCTAAAATAAATAAGATCAAATCCAAACATGCGCAATCCTGATCACTTCATAACAATCATGGTCATAAAATGGCAGATTGAAGATTGCTACAAAGTGAAGTTGATCATCTATTAAAACAAGGGTATCTCACCGAATTATTTAGTGACAAAAGGTAAACAAGCACACATGAAGAATAGGCAGGAGTCCCCTAAGCCGCCTTCTCCTAAAAGGACTATTAATGTCATAAGCGGAGGTGAAGAAATCAACGTTGTAGCGTACACAACAGCCAATAAAGTTTCCAAAGTCATAATTACCCACGGGAAGTGGGTGAGACATGTCTTAGAAGAAGAAAACATCAAGTTTGATGATGCTGATACGGATGACGTATTAACTCCACATAACAACAAGTTAGTAATATCTCTACTTGTACATGATACTAACGTGAAACTAGTTTTAATTAATCCAGATAGTTATGTGAACATTATTCTGCTAAGAGTATTAAGCAAGATGCAAGCTGAGAATAAACTCGTATTTAAGGCACATACTTTGTCAGGTTTCGACAATTCACGCGTTGTCACAAAAGTGGAGATAATACTTACAACATTCACAGAAGGGGTGGTCAAAGATACAAAATTTAGGTGGTAGAGATGGAAATGGCTTACAATATAATTCTCGGGAGACCGTGGATCCGCGAAATGGATGCAGTTCCATCTACCTTGCGCCAAGTTATTAAATTTCCATCACCATGGGAAATACGTCAAATCCATGGGGATCAACAGACATCCAGGAGCATCAACTATGTAGCATATTCAAATACGAGAAACAAAGAAAATAGCAACTATAGAATTCAGTTGAGGGTACCACAACACAAACCTCAACTGAGAAATGGTGAAAAGATGTGGACTCATGACCCGATTTTATTCAAGAGATAGAGGAAAATGAAAATATCAAAATAACGATTGAAGAACTAGAGGTCGTGGAATTATTTACACAATGGCCAGAAAGGAAATCTACGTGGGGGCTAACCTAAGCCACGAGATGAAAGGTAAGTTGATTAAATTTTTAAAAACTAACATGGATTGTTTTGCCTGGTCTCATTCTGATATGACAGGAATACCACCAGAAGTAATGACTCACAAGTTAAATGAAGACCCATCATATCCACTCATCAAACAAAATAAGAAAAAGCAAGGGACTTTCAAGAATTAGGTGAACTAAGACGAGGTTCAAAAAATATTAAAAATTGGGTCTATGCGCGAGGTAAAGTATCCTAAATGGTTAGCCAATACTGTTGTGGTACCAAAAAAGAATGGTAAATGGCGAGTTTGTGTAGATTACACAGACCTTAACAAAGCTTGTCCTAAAGATTCTTTTCTATTACCACATATAGATCAACTAATTGATGCTAATGTAGGACATGAGTTGTTAAGATTTTTAGATACGTATCCAGGATACAGTCAGATCAAAATGGATCCCCTAGATGAAGAAAAAACTTTATTTATAACAGACATGGGTACTTACTGTTATAAAGTAATGCCCGTTGGTCTCAAAAATGTTGTTGCCACGTATCAAAGATTGGTGACCAAAATGTTCCAAGAACGTTTAGGAAAAATTATGGAGGTTTACATAGATGATATGCTTATCAAATCTCAACTGATAGGAGATCATATATTACATTTGTATGATACGTTTCAGATCTTACAAAAGTTTAATATGAAACTAAATCCTGAGAAATGTGCATTCGGCATTTCATCAGGTAAGTTTTTGGGTTTTCTTGTTTCTAACCGTGGAATTGAAGTGAATCGCGTACAGATTAAAGCCATTGAAGAAATCCCTGATATACTTACCAATAAAAAAGAAGTGCAAAGATTAACAGGGAGAATTGCAGCTTTGGGAATATTTATTTCCAAATCATCAGAAAAATGTTTCAAATTCTTTTCAGCTCTTAAAAAGCAAGATCGGTTTGAATGGAATGAGGATTGTCAACAAGCACTTAAAAACCTAAAGGCATACCTTTCAAACCCACCGTTGCTCGCAAAACCAAAGATTGAAGAAAGATTTCTCATCTATCTAGTTGTATCAGAAGTAATGGTGAGTGTTGTTTTAGTTCAAGAAGACCATGTTAGCAAATCATTATTATATGCAGAGACGTGGTATCCTCAATTAGAAAAGCTTGCACTTGCACTAATCATGGCATCTAGAAAGCTAAGGGCTTATTTTTAATGTCATCCTATTATCATAGTAACTGTTTATCCATTACACAATATATTACACAAGCATGAGTTGTCAGGTAGGTTAGCTGAATAGGCTATAGAATTAAGTGAATATGAAATCACATACCAGCCTGAAACCGCGATAAAATCTCAGGTATTAGCAGATTTTTAACTGATTTTAGCAAAGGAATGCAATTGGAAGCGGAAAATGAATTACAGGTTTCAATGGGTCTAATCTAGGAATTTTGACTTTATTTACCGATTGCTCATCTAACGTGAAATGAGCAGATTTAGGAGTTGTTTTGGTTCCATCTACGGGTGAAACTATTCGTCAACCCATAAAATACCATTCTATAACTAACAATGAGGCAGAGTATGAAGCTGCGATTATAGGTTTGGAACTGGCACAAGAACTTGGCATTAATCAAATTGTAATCAAAAGCGATTCCCAGCTCGTAGTTAATCAAATGCCGGGGACTTATACAGCTAGATAAGCACGAATGTAGCAATACTTAGAAAAGGTACGGGATTTGATTGGACAATTTCAAACCTGGAAAGTCACGCAGATACCAAGAGATGAAAATGTAGAAGTAGATGCCCTAGCCAATTTCACATCTGCGGCAGACGTGGCAAGCAATTAAAATGCTTTTGTAATTCATTTGTTTCATTCGGTACTCGATCCAGAAAAAAATATGGTAAATTTAAATAACTTAACCTAGGATTGGAGAAATGAGATTGTCACTTTTTTGCAGTATGGTACTGTCCCTAAAGACAAGAAAAAAGCTCACGCTCTTCGAAAAAAGGCTGCTTGATATTGTTTAAAGCAATGCAATCTTTATCCAAAAATATTCGGTAGCCCCTTAGCAAGATGCCTCGGGCCTTCTCAAATGGAATATGTAATGAGAGAAATATACGAGGGGCATTGTGGAAATCACGTGGGAGGAAGATCACTGGTAAGAACCACGATTAGAGTAGTCTATTATTGGCCTAAAATGGAGGAAGAAGCGGAGAATTTCGTAACTAAATGTGATAAGTGCCAAAGATATGGTAACAACATGCATGGACCTACGGAGCTGTTACATCCGGTCATTGCACCGTGACCTTTTATGAAATGGGGAATGGATATCGTGGGTCCATTACCACAAGCAAAAGGGCAGGTAAAATTTCTACTTATACTCACTGACTACTTTACTAAATGGGTAGAACCAGGAGCATTTAAACATGTAAAGGAAAAGGAAGTCAAAGGTTTCTTTTAGCAAAAAAATCATATGTTGATTCGGTGTGCCAAAGGAAATCGTGTGTGATAATTGTCCGCACTTTATAGGTAAGTCGTTGCAGAATTAACTACCACAATGAATCAATTAGCAAAAGCTCAACTTCAACAAGTGCAACATCCTAAGGAAGTCAATGCCATGGAGGTATTAAACATGATGATGAACAAAAGAAGTACCAAAGGTCCACAAGTGCAAAACCGAATGGAGAATTATGTGCAAGACGATAGTGGGTTTGATCAAGATGAATCTTAAAATGAACAAGAGGAGGAAGTGCAATATGTGAACAACTTCCAAGGGAAAGAAACACCTCTCAAGGCCCGAATCAACAAAAATGGTGACCTCAAAGTAATCAAGGTAATTGGAATTCTAACAACCAAGGTAATTAGAGTGGTGGAAACAATCAAGGGAATTGGCATAATAATAAGATTCACGAAAATTTGAGTGGAGGAAATAACCAAGGAAATTGGAGTGGAAACAATCAAGGAAAATGGGGTGGTAATAATCAAGGCAAATAGAACAATAATCAAGGCAATCAGGGGTCACATTTTCAAAGGCCCCTAATGTATCAACAACCCGCCTCATTATCTTTCCCATGGTCCAAGTTCCTCCAACAATGAAATGGGGAGTATTGAGAATATGTTCAAGCAAATGATGGAGAAAATGCTGATTTCGATACTCATCTTACTTCACACAAAACACCAATCCGAAACTTAGAAGTGCAAATGTGTCAAATATCTCAAGCTCTAAATACTCGTCCTAAGGGGGCACTACCAAGTGATAAGGTGGTGAACCCAAAGGGTGGGAACAACACGGGGCATGCCATGGCTGTTACTATAAGGAGTGGAAAAGGTGGGAATCCACCCACCTCAAGTCAAATGAAACTTGTGGATGATGAGAAAGTGGTACAAGAAGATGATACCTCGAACAATATGGTGCAAACAAATGATGAAGTGTGGATTGATATTGATGACAATATGGAAGAGACTCAAGAGTAAGTGAACATGTCTAGGGATCACATTGTTAACATACCAGAACCGATAGAGCCAAAGGATAAGGCACCACTACCAAGGCCTCCTCCTCCATATCCTCAAAAGCTTTCCAAGCAAAATGGCGAGAATCAATTCACAAAGTTCATTGACATGATGAAGATTCTATCGGTCAATGTGCCATTGGTTGAAGCCTTAAAGAAAATACTCGGTTATGAAAAGTTTATGAAAGATTTGGTGACAAATAAGTGGTTGATGAATTTTGAAACTATAAAAATAACTTATCAAGTGAGTGCGATTGTGTATTCAATGGCTCCCAAGTTGGAGGATCTCGGCGCTTTCACGATTCCTTGTACAATTAGAAGTTTCAAGTTTGCAAAAGCTCTTTATGATCTTGGGCAAGTATAAATTTGATGCCCTATTTAGTTTTCAAGACTTTGGTAATTGGAAAACCAAGACCCACATCTATGAGATTACAAAGGTCCGATTGTACCATGAAAATACCATTGGGAGTGATTGAAGATGTATTGATTTGTGTTGATAAATTCATTCTTCCAGTAGATTTTGTCATTCTTGATTGTGAGGTTGACTATAAGGTACCGATTATTCTTGGTAGACCTTTCCTTTCTACGAGGAAAGCTCTAGTTGATGTTGAAGCCGGAGAACTTATCTTCAGGGTTGGTGATAAAAAAATGGTTTTCCATTTGTATAAGTCTATGAGGCAACCCAATAGCAAAGAGGTGTGTTCTTTTGTGGACTTGGTGACCGATATGATTGTAGATGAAAAAAGTGTTGTGATGAATGTTGATGATATATTAGAGGACGTCTTTCTCAACTTTGATGATGATGAGATGGATAACTTCATGGAATTTGTGAATTCTTTGCAAGGAATGGGGTCGTACACTTATGAACCCCGTAAATCGTTCTTGGATCTTGAAAATAGGACAACTCCTCCTATAAGACTTTAATTGAAGAGGCTTCTATCTTGGAGCTGAAGCCATTACCTCCATATCTTCGGTATGAAATTTCTTGGCCCTTCTTCTGCTTTACCGGTTATTACAGGTAGACTCTACATTGGCGGTGCAACAAAAAAGGAAGAAGTCTATTGGATGGACATTGGTGGATATTCAAGTGATAAGCCTCGCATATTGCATGCACAAGATTACCTTGGAGAAAGGTGCCAAACCATCTGTTGAACATCAAATGAGAATTAATGAATCCATGTAAGAGGTTGTCAAAAGGGAGATAATCAAGTGGTTAGATGTCGGGGTTGTATACCCTATTTCCCATCGTCTGTGGACTTCTCTGGTCCAATGTGTCCTAAAGAATGGGGCATGACGGTGGTCACCAATGATAAAAACAATTTGATTCCTACAAGAACGGTGACCGGTGGAGAGTGTGTATGGACTATCGTAAGCTCAACAAAGTCAGATGGAAGGATCATTTTCCACTTCACTTCCTAGATCAAACGCTTGATATATTGGCCAGCCGTGCTTTCTATTATTTCCTTGATGGGTATTCCGGCTGCAACCAAATTCTTATTGCTCCGAAGGATTAAGAGAAAACTGCATTTACATGTCCTTATGGTACTTTTGCCTTCAAGCGGATGCCATTTGGGTTGTGCAATGCACCGACGACTTTTCAAAGGTATATGATGACGATCTTCACGGACATAGTGGAGGATTACCTTGAAGTCTTCATGGATAAATTCTCGGTGGTCGGGATTTCTTTTGATTATTGTCTAGAAAACTTGGATAAAGTATTGGCAAGATGTGAAGAAATTAATCTGGTGCTAAATTAGGAGAACTGTCATTTCATGATAGAGGAAGGCATTGTCCTTGGCCACAAAATCTCAAAGAATGGTATTGAAGTCGACAAGTCAAAGATTGAGGTAATTTCTAAACTTCCACCTCCAACTTCGATGAAAGACATGCAGAGTTTCTTAGGCCACGCGGGGTTTTACCAGCATTTCATCAAGAATTTCTCTAAAGTGGTGAACCTATTGTGCAAGCTTTTGGATAAAGATGCTTAGTTCCATTTTAATGATGATTGCATGAGAGATTTTGAATTGCTAAACTTCAAGTTGACTACTACTCATATTATCACCGTTCCAAATTTGAGTGTTCCTTTTAAGCTCATGTGCGATGTAAGTGATGTAGCGGTAGGGGCTGTTTTGGGGCAATACACCAACAAGATTTTTCATCCGGTCTACTATGCTAGTAAGGCCATGAATAGTACCCAAATCAACTACACCGTTATGAAGAAAGAGCTCCTTGTCATTATGTTTGCTATCGAGAGGTTTTGTCTATACTTGATGGGTGCAAAAGTGATTGTCCACACGGATCATGTGGCACTTCGTTATCTTATGAGCAAGAAAGACTCTAAAGCAAGATAGATGAGATGGGTTCTTTTGTTGCAAGAGTTTGATATTGATATCCAAGATCTAAAAGGAAGAGAAAACCAAGTGGCGGACCATTTGTCTCGTTTGGAGGAGTAGGGGAGGCCGTATGATGTCCTTGAAATCAATGACTCCTTCTTCGATGAGAAAATTTTGGCTATTTCAATGAAAGGAGTGTCGTGGTTCGCAGATCTAGAAAATTTTCTCATGAGTGGTATCAACCTGGTTGAGTTCTCTTCATACCAAAGGAAAAAGCTCAAACGAGATTATCAAGACTATTATTGAGATGAACCATACCTTTTCTAGATTTGTACGGATGGAGTGATTTGAAGATATGTCCCGGAGGAGGAGCAATGTTAAATTCTTGGGGCTTTTCATTCTTCGCCATATGGTGGTCATTGCGGTGGAGTAAGAACGGTGGACAAAGTGCTAAGCTATGGTTTATATTGGCCCACTCTTTATAATGATGCAAGTGATCTAGTCAAGCGATTTGATGAATGCCAAAGGGCCGACGGAATCTGAAAGAAAAATGAAATGCCCCTCATCACCATTTTGGAGATTGATATTTTCAATGTGTGTGGTATTGACTTTATGGGTCCTTTTGTGAATTCTTGTGGAAATGCCTACGTCTTTGTCGTGGTTGATTATATGTCCAAATGGGTTGAGATCGTTGCTCTACCTAACAATGAGGCGAGAAGTGTGGTGGCGTTCTTGAATAAAAATATTTTCACAAGGTTCGGTACTCCACGGGCTATCATTAGTGATGAGGGGTCACATTTCTGCAACAAAGCCTTTGATACCTTACTCACCAAGTATGGTGTCACTCATAAAGTCACGACTCCCTATCATCCACAAGCAAGCGGTCAAGTGGAGGTCTCCAACAGGGAGATAAAGAGTATTTTGTCCAAAATAGTGAATGCTAACCGGACGGATTGATCCAAGAAACTTTATGCTTAATGGGCTTATCAGACGGCTTACAAAACACATATCGGAATGTCTCCATACTGGTTGGTGTTCTAAAAAGCTTGTCATATTTCGGTAGAACTTGAGCACAAAGCCATGTGGGCTTTAAAGAAGTTGAATCTTGAGTGAGATGTCGCCGCCAACTTAAGAGTGAAACATTTGAATGAGTTGAATGAGTTCTGGTACCATGCATACATAAGTTCGTCCTTATACAAAGAGAAGATGAAATATCTTCATGACAAGTACATTTAGAACAAAGAGTTCAAAAATGGTGATCTTGTGTTGTTGTTCAGTTCACGGTTGAGGATGTTTCCCAAAAAGTTAAAGTCTAAATAGAGTGGCCTATTTGAAGTTATGAGTGTGACATCCTTTGGTGCATTGGACTTGAAGAATAAAAATGATGAGGTGTTTCGAGTATGGTCACCAGCTGAAGTTGGTGATGTCCATGTTGTGGTGGTAATTCATTTCAAGTGATGGTAATTTGCGTCGTGCCGAGATGTTAAATTAGGAGCTTCTTGGGAGGCAACCCATCTTTTCTTCTTTTTTTCTTGTCTTATTTTGTAGATAGGTGTTATTGTGTGCTAACTAGATTTGAAGTGCGTTGTAGGAATGAGTGTGCCTTACAGGAACTGTGCTAAAAAAATTGGCTAAGTATGAAAAAAGTATGGATCGCACATGTATTGTACGGACCGCACAATTAGGAGTGCCACAATAGAAGGCAACTACGGTTGCACAATTCTTGTGCGGATCGCACAAATTGAGAATGGGAAAATGCAAACTCTCTGAAGATTGGTCTGTCAGAGAAATGGCTAATCTACTGTTGCACATCGAATTATTTTGTCCCCAGCCAAATCTGCAGTTGCACCACAAATTGTGTGGATTACATATCAACAAAGGTTATTGAGCCGCCAAGTAGCAGAGTACGGACCGCTTGTTCCCCAAAGTCTTCCCGCAAGTATAAATAGGAGCCTAAGGCCATTGTACAAAGTTTTTCCCTCTCTAAACACTCTAAATTCTAAAAGTTTAGAGCCTAAGTCCATTGAAATCATCTGTTTAATCATCTACCACACTCCATCTACATCTGTGATCATTTAGTTGCACTCCTTCATATTTGGTATGCTTAATGTCTCATAGAATTTTTCAGTTTTTAGTTAATTTAATTTTTTTAGGTAGATTAGGCCATTTCTCAATAGATTTCAATTTTACTACCATGGGGGGTTTAATCTGTAATGGGTCTGTCACACCTCCTTTTTACTACAACCCGGAAGGGTATATAAGAGAGTTTTTTCCAATTAAAGGACAATCGAAACGAGATTTATTTATTAAATGATTCAGAGTCGCCACTTGGATAATTAATGATTTTCCAAGTCACCGTTTTAAATCCCAAGTCGAGGAAAGGGTTGACTCTGTATTACAGTCTGCGAACCAAAAATCTGGGTAAGGAATTATGTTAACCCGAGAGAAGGTGTTAGGCATTCCCAAGTTTCGTGGTTCTAGCACGGTCACTCAACTGTTATATTGGCCTAATTATCTAATTTATTACATGTTTTAGCCTATGGTGCATTTTTTAACTTTAAACCCGCTTTTGATTATTTTAAGGAAAATTTCAACGTTATAAAAAACACGTCTTTGGATCACGCCACATGAAATGCACCCGCGATCCGCGACATATTGTATTTAACGTTGTTAGGAATTAGAACTGGGTCACATGAAATGCACATCCAAATTTTAATAATAGCCATGATAATTAAATAATTAGCGCATCTAAAGCAAACTACGAGATTTATCAATTTTCCGAACTCCTCGTTTCTGCCATTTCGCATTAGCTCGACCTAAATCTATCTCATAACTATACACAACAGAATCCCCAACCCCTAATACAACACTCAAACAAAGAATTTGGGATATTGAAGGGAATAAATAGACTAATGAAAGTAGCTCACCACAATTAAGATGAATATAGTATTTACGAAAAAGTAAACAAAGCCTATCA
This sequence comes from Nicotiana glauca, assembly GCA_026770625.1. Taxonomy (NCBI): domain Eukaryota; kingdom Viridiplantae; phylum Streptophyta; class Magnoliopsida; order Solanales; family Solanaceae; genus Nicotiana; species Nicotiana glauca. The sequence continues at coordinate 74,453 of MU780936.1, forward strand.
AGATTACATTAGATGCATTTTTGATAAAACCTTATCAAGAGGATAAACAGAACATACTTTTTCAAAGTATTCATACCATCAACTTCAAATTCATGTCATCAAGATCATGTATACCAAATTAAAGGGAAATAACAATAAATAATAGCGAAGATTTCATAAACAAAGCATCATAAACAACATAAACAGAACATGTAAATGAAGGAATCGAAGCTCAGACCTTAAATCGGAAACATAAAATAATGATCGCAAATCGAACCTCGACGAACTCAAACCAACCTCAATTCAGGCAAAACTCCATATCGCCACTAGCGAACGCACAAGCTAGACCCACGGCAAGGGGTGCTAATCCTGCCACTATTTCTGTTCGTCTGTTTCCTCTATATGTATTAGAGATGAAAAACTTAGTTCATTTTTACTCATGTTCCCTCCCTATGTGTACATGCTCGATCTGGACTGGAAGGGGGAATGATGCGGCTGTTTTGTTGGTGTTGGCTGGTCGTTTGAGAGGTGAAGCTTCGCCGGGAATGGAAGCTTCGCGATGAATAGAGGCCCAGCAACGGCAATTGTTTAGTATCTCTAGGGTTTTTCTAGTATTGTGAAGAAGAAGATGAAAGCTAAGGGGGCGATGTCGTTGTGTAGGTGAACCGTGAACAGAAGGAGCATCGATGAGGTTCAGGGGCTGCCAAGAAGATGACTTCGAGAGGGGGGGGGGGTCTGTATTGTTGCTGAAAATTAGCGCCACTCAGAACTTTTTTACGCCCTTTTTCAGTGTCTCCCCCCTTTTATTTTTCAACTCCTTAGGGTCTTATAGGTGTAGAGTCTAGGTTTACATTTTGTGTATTTTGCCAATTAGTCCCTAGGTATTTTTGTGTTAAGTCCTTAGAGTCTTTTTATTTTTTTTTTGTTCCAAAGAAGAGTCTAGAAGGGTCCCTAGGCTGAATGGACTAATCTGAATTGGGCCAATAATAGAGCTCTAAAACTCTTAAAATTATGATCCAACACCTTAATTGACTCATTTTAAAATAAGATAAAAATACTACACAATGCAAAATCTATAATGAAACTATTATATATTTTTGTATTTCAAGATTATGTAAAGATAAAAAATAAGGTACTATTTTTGTATATTTTTTATTTAAATTTATGAAAGATACGTAAGCTAAAATATTTTTTGTAATTTCCATTTTTATGACGAAAATAAAGTAAAAAATTCAAAAATAGTTGAAATAACTATATTAGGCCTAAATTACATATTTACATGCTAAAATATAAAAAAATCTTGGGGAGGGTCAAAAATCACATGTCTACAGGGTCAATTGCAAATTTCTTTATGGGGACTGGGTAAATTAATTATGCTTAATTGTTAATACCATGTTGAATCTGTGCTAAACTTGAAAACCCTAGAAGTCTGATCGATTTGGTTTTGAAATCTACGGCCCCACAAGAAATTGTGCGGTCCACGGAAATACAGAATATGCTTCATTGTTCATGCATGATTCTGCGGCCGCACTTGAAATTGTGCGGACCGCATAAATTCCGCCATGGCTGTAGAAACTTTGTGTGGTCGCAGAACAGACCATTCTCTGTCATCAGAGAGTTGGCATTTTTGGGATGTCCAATGTGCAGTCGCAATCATTATTGTGCGTACCACATTTCATTTCTACGGTCACACTAAAAAATTATGCAGACCGTAGTTCCATTTCTGCGGTCGCAAGTCCAAATTGTGTGATCCGTACAAACTAGTCTGTGACCATACTTGAAAATGTGCGGACTGCACTTCCCCACCCTGCATTTTGGTTCTGCACTGTGATCACTGTCTGTTTACACTTGAACTACAATTGATTCCTTCTGTTGTTTGTTATAGATAATTGTTAGATCTCAATGTCGTGGAGATACTTCAAAGGGAAGGGGTGATCCTTCTCGGGGACGAGGAAAGAGGCCCATGCCTAGTTTCTACCAGCCTGGAAGCACAAAAAGGATAGCCACAGGCAGAGGGCAAGGTGTAGAGCCCTCCGAATACAATTCTTATGCCCCATCTAGGGAAGCATAGGAGGGAAACTCGGTCCAAGAGTTGTCGGCTGTCTAATCACAGCCACTAGGGAGATATCAACTCCAGGACGAGCCTACCAGTTCTCAAAGAACTTCTGAGGGTTTGGAGAGTGCCAGTCAGTCTTAGGAGCCCTCATCTACACCTGCCCGCAATGTACCATCTACTACAAAGGATGTTGACGATATTCCGATTTAGGCCTTGAGAGGTCAGAGAAGAAAGAGGTCTGGGAGAGCAGGTTTGTAAGTCTAGTTTCCTTCACCATATTCCATAGGTGGTGGCCGGTGAGATCGCTCATTCTTGAGTGAAAGTTCCTACTTAAAGATCTGGACAAGTACAATCCAGAAGTGTTGAGACGGTCCGAGAGAGGAAAAGGTAGACGTGGTTCACTCAGTCAGTTATGGATGCCAAAGAGTACTTGCTCCGCTAATTCTATGCCAATGTGGCACATATCAAGAAAGGGACCAAAGTTACAAAACTAAGAAATCTAAAGGTGCGGTTCGATCAACACACACTGAACTCCTACTTGGGGTTTAAGAACATGGAGCCAGTACAATACTTAGAAAAGATGGTGATGGGTGATGCAGCTCGCCCATGGCTAGCTAAGATTCTTGCGACCCCTTAACCTCTATCACCATGGATCACTACAGAGGTTCCTATTCAGCGGAACACACTAAATTTCGAGGCGAATGGGTGGAAAACCTTCGTATGGAGCAGACTAGACCCGTGCCGGAACAAGACAAACTTACCTATTCCACGGGCAATTCTAGCTGCATCTATTATGGTCGGGTACTCGATCAATGTGGGTTCTTTGATATTGGCCAACATGACAGTGATCGCTAGGAAGGCTGATAGTTCCTACACGTATCCCAACACCCTCATGAAGTACCTTACAGATGAAATGGTAGAGCCCATGGATTTTGATACAAAGATTCGGGCAATGAAGCCTTTCACCTAGTATTCTCTGATAGATCCGAAGAACCCAAAGAGAAAGGGTCATCTGACTAATAACGTAGGCCACTATGATGAGCCATTAGTAGTAGCTACAGAGTCAGAAGATATGCCATCCACTTCAGCATTGCCTTCGGCCAGTGCAGCTGCCATGCATGCGCCTCCCTCCTCGGTTTTGCAGTTAAATCCTATGCCATTTACTCTACTATCTCCGCTGCTAGTCTCCCAAACTTTGGTGAGCCTCAACAACTTGATGCAGATAGCTACTGCAAAGCTGTCTGACAAATATTGCAGTGCAAACATCTATGACAGCACCCCAGGTACCTCCAGCAGTTGATGAGACTTTGAAGAAGCTCCTGGAGAACCAGACCACAATAAATAACACCTTGGTACAACATGGATTAGAAATTGTGGAGCTGGGCAAGCAAGTAAAGAAAATGAGGAAATCCCAGGTATCCAAGAAATCAATTGAAAGGCTGCAGAAAGAGGAGACTAAGATTGCAGCAGTTAGAGATCTTCTATTTGACATGATGATCGATCCATCTCTGTCAGTACTAGCAACACCATCAGTTCCAGTGGTACCAACTAGCCAGTCTGACGAGCCAGACCTGGATGCCGACACTACTGAGGCGGTATGCCAGATTTTCACCAACACAGCTACTCCTAGAGTCGAGGATTATGAGATCCAATTAGAGGAGACTGAGGGCGATGACACTGTTGTGGACACAGATATGCCAAAGGAGACATAGGAAGTCTTAATCACTCTTACTATTTCCTTTACTCTTATTTTGTTAATCATTAGGGACAATGCTTACTTTTATTCGAAGGGTGGAGTCATTTGATCTATTTGGATGATTTTGAGACATTTGGTTTGTAATAACTGACAATATTTTCTTTTTTCTCCTTATTCTGTATTTATTCTCTCATTTCTCTCATGATGTATATGTTATCTCTTTTCCTCTATCATTATGTAGATTCGTTACGCTTTTAATAGTTTGCTTTGTAGCTTCTTTATTTTGTTTTCTTATTTAGTTAGTGTTTAATTTAGTAGCTTCTTTTTAATTTAATATTTTTTTGTGTTCTAATGGATAATAAGTCTTTAGTTTTCTTAATGTTACGGTTCTTTCCAAAGGTAATTTTTGTGTGAACCGGGTGACTCTTCCCAACGATGAATGGTGTGACAATATTCTTAAGGGATTGAGTCTGTTTTTGGTGTTTAAGTAATAATAGTAATAATAAAGAATGAAAAGACCTAATTGAGTCATGCTCACTTGGACTAACACACTTAACTACATGTTTATGGTTAAAAACAAGCTTTTTGGAAAGAAATAACTCTAGTTAGTGACCTTTTCACTCTTGTGTTGACTTAGGCAATCATCGAGTGGTTTAATCGAACCATAGTCATTTTCAATCTTGAATGTGGTTGTTGTGGGCCCTCGACTCTATCCTCTTTAACAATCCTGTTGCGTGAGTTGTTGCAAGTCCAAGTACACGCGTGAATGGTCTAGATCTTACCCTGAATATGTTTCTAGGCAAAATTTTAAATTTTGCTTGGCTTGAGAAGTGATTGTAAGCTCTCCTTGAACCTCTTGAAATTCTCCATGGCCCACCAATGTTGTTATCCCTAGTCAACCCATTTGAGCCTAAAACCTTTCTTATTTGATAACTATGTTGCAAGTTCTTACCCGTTTTGTCATAACCCTCTCTTGGCACCCGAGCTTTCTTTAACACTCATGTGAAAAATTGGCTAGAAATATAAGCTTGGGGGAGAGACGAGGAGTTTGAAAAAGGTATCAAGGCACAAAAAGAGAAAAGAAATGAAGAGAAGGAAAGGCAAGAAAAAGAAAGTGATTAAGTTAAAGAGTTGAAGGGATTCAAATAAAAGTAATGATGCAAAGTATGGAGAAAGAAAAGAAGAAGAAAATGAATATAATGACCAAGAAAGAGTGATGTTAAGTCTTTCTAGTTCCCCTAAGGAAACGAAAATGCCTCAAAGAGTTAGCAAAGTATGAGCCGATAATAGAAAATAGAGTGCTTAAGGAAAGATGAACCTATTCTATCATAGCATATCCAACCTTAGTCCAAAATCCTTCATTGCACTACGTGATTTCAAGCCGAGTGAGATTACATTAGTGGGGATTTACATGAGGGACAAGCCTATGGTACTTAAAGTCGTGCTTGCGATATTCTTTTGAGAGAGATGAGTGAACCTTTCACAAATTTTTGAATTGAGAGCTAAATTATTAAGTGAGATAGGCAAACAGAGAGTAGCCGAATTGCGAGCTTACTTGATAAATAAAGTTAACTCTTGATGCTCAAGTGTCACATTAGAACTATTTGTGCTTAAAAGTTTAACTTGTTGCCTTGTTGATAATTCATAAGTGGTGTGGGTAATTGTTGGTCCAAATTGATGTGTGATTGATTCACCTTTGATTAGCTGGAATAGCTTTTAACTTATGGAGGTGAGAATTACCTTATTTGCTTGAGGAAAAACAAAACCTTAAGTTTGGTGAAGTTGATAAGTAGAGATTTTGACTACTTATTAGCGTCCTTTAGCTTTCGTTTTAATCCAAAAACGTTTAATTGTGTTCCCGAAAACTGATAAAATGTGCTTAATTACAGGATTATTGGAAGATGAGCTCCTAAGATGAAATCCAACTCAAGAAGGATTAATCTGAACTCAAGAACAAAAACAGCCACAAAATCTCAGAAGTACGGACCACCGAATGTCATCTGCGACCGCAGGTTCTGAACCAATTTCTATCAGAGAAATGTGCAAAGTGCGGTCCGCACATGATATGTGCAGCCCCAGAAACTGGGTCAGAGCAAAAGATCAGAGAACCTGTATCTCAAGTCCAACAAAAGTGCGGACAACACAATTTTTGTGTGGCCGTAGAAGAAAAGCTACGCGATCGCAGTCACATTTGTGCGAGTAGTAGAACAGCAAGGTGCGACCACTGACATTATTGTGCAGACCGCACAAAGAGAGCAGTGGGGCCGCAGTCCAAAATTATTCGGCCGCAGTTTTCCAACCCTGTCAAGAATGAAGAAAAGTGCGGACCACACATGAAAATTTGCGGCCGTAGAATCTCCGAAAGGGCATTTTTGTCCGAAAATTTTAGACCTGTATAAATAGAAGAGTTTCACTTTTTTAGGTCAAGTTTTGACATCAACTGCTACAGTAGACCGTTTCTTTTACTCTTTTTAGTAGTTTTTCCTATTTTGAGCCTTTTTAACATTGATTTCATCATTTTAATTATCAATATAACATTAATTATCATCTCTTCTTCTCATTCTTCTATTTTAAGCATGAGTAGCTTAATTTTTACTAGGGTTGAGACCCAACCCTAGAGTGTAATCTTAATGGGTATTTGATTTAATGCTTCTTTATGGATGAGTGTTTATTGTTTAGCCTTGTTCGCAGAATTAATGTTGCAAATATTAATTCTGCCTATTTTACTTGGTCTCTACTTGAGAAAGAGAGACTTAGCCTAGGAAACTTTGATAACAAAAAAATGGGTCAATCGAGAGATTGATAAGCCCAATTAAATAATTTGAACCTAGAGATAGTAAAACCCGACTTGAGCTTTTTATCAACCGTTTTGTTCAATACCCATTTGGACTTGAGAAAGCCAAATTAGGCAAAATCACTCTCTAACCGAGAGGTATTGAGTGAGTACTTGAGTATTAATAGTTATAATACACCCCGACCAATAAAACAAGCTTTAAAGTTTATAATCCATTAGGCAAACACCTAGGTGAAGGTCATAGTCCTAGGCCTTTTATATCGTTTGAAAACAAGAATAATAATTTCCTATTTTCATTTCTTAGCTTAGCAATCTTAGTTTAAATTAAACCAAGAAACAACACAAATTTGTGGAAGTGTAAATTAAGATAATTCAAACTCATATGCTGTAATATATATGATAATAGGTGAATTTGACTATAATCACCTTCTTGTGTAGTTTTAATGCTAAAAGTGATAACAAAATACTCTTATTAGTGTTTTTCATGGTTTGCAGGTGGTATATGTATAAGGAAGGCTAAGGAGCAGTTTTGGAGTCAAAAAAATTGGAGAAAAGAGGCCAAATGTGTAAATTCCCATTAAAGCTACACCATGCCAGCCCTCGGGATTCAGAAAATAAGTATGGCCGCGGTTCTACCGCGATCGCGGCAGAACCGTGGTGGAAGGCAGCTTCAGAAGTTGAGAAGTTCAGAGAGGGTGTTTGGCCGCAGTTCTACCGCGACCGCGGCAGAACCGCGGCAGGCGCAGAAACTTCAGGGGTCAAAGTGTCAAATACGGAATTTTTAGACCTAAACCTTATTTAAAACATTAGACTTCGCCCAAGAGAGGCATGTATTGATTTTTAGGTTATCTTGGCAAGGAAAATTATTGTGAAAGAATACTTCAAACATCTTTCTTCTTTGCTTTTGATTTATGATGAATTCTATTTTAGTTTATTTACCCATAGCCATGAGTAGCTAAATTCCTTGTCTAAAGTTTTGATGGAACCTATTGGGTGATGAACTTCTTGTTTATGTGAATACAAATTGCTAGTTTAATCTCTATTTGTTCAACTTCGTATTTGTTGTAGTTAATTGACAGGATCCTCAATTAATTATGCTTATTTAGTATGCATAACTTGGAAAAGAGTGCATATTTAGGTTATTGTTGAACAACACCACTCCTAGATTATTAAAGGAATCTATAATTATGGGTTTAAAGGTGGGATTAGGGATAACGAAACCTTGGGTGCAATCTTAAGTGAACTGTGTCAATTAAAGCTAGCTAGTGTATCTCGGGAGAGTACAATAGTATATTACTATGATTACTCGGGAGAGATTTACGGTAAGAAGAGTGTTCATGATTGATAGAGATGTGTTGGTAAATTTGTACGAGCATAAATAGGAGGGATTCTATCAATAGAGGAAATCATTACCTTAGCTTTTTTTTCTCATTATTGTCTACAATTTTATTAGTTTAATTTACATCTATTTAGTTAATTGCAAGCTAGTTGATAAAGAAAATTCAATTGAGATTTGAATATTTGGGAAGCTGGTTCTTGAAGAATTAGTGGAATTGAAGTTAGTGGTTGATAGGTTAACTCTCTGTGGATTCGACCATGGACGTAATACTCGGGTTATATTTGCAACGTCTGCAGAGTCCTTTCTATAAGGCATAGTTGGGCGTGATCAATATACTCCTAAGTCACATTCATAGCTTCGTGTGGAAAATCAACCCCGACTCCTTGTTGGGTATTACTATTGCATCGACCGTTTCATAATCTTAAATAGAGGTGTGACTTGGACGAGATCATTGCACGACGTTCAAAATAGTGTATTTTATTCAGACCCTATTTATAGCACTCTAGATATTCATATACTCGTGACACCAATTTTTAGATTAAGTTTAGATTCAGTGTTCATTATTATTATACTACACGTTAGACTTATATCGTTTTCATTGTTAATATCTTGTCATAAATTATTAAAATCAGTAAATTTTCTATTCACGACGACATGCCTAGCAAGTAGATTTAGGCGCAATCATGACCTCGAGGTTGGTCTTCCGGGTCGTGACAAATATGCATAAAAAATCTTGTAGAACGAAAAAATAATTTAAAATGGATCCGAATTGAATTAAGTCAAGAAAGAGTGAACCAGCCAAATGTATATTCTAATGATTACAATGAATTCGTTACAAGGGAAGAACAATGTGGGAATTAGTATGAGCAATGAAAGGGCAGAAACACTGGAGTCATTACTTGAACTTTGTGCAGAGTTACTTAAGCATGAAAAGATAGAGGAATTAGATGGTGTGCTAAAACCATTTGGAGAAGAAGCTGTTTCTTCTATAGAAACAACAATTTGGTTGACAAAAGGATTAATGAATCTTCAAAACCAAGGTGAGCAAGCTGAGAGTGCATAGGTTTCTTGAAAAATTTCTTGTAAAATGAAAGCATTTGATTCTTGTTTTTGAACTGCTCTTGAATTAATGCTTGTAGATAAAAGCTTAAAAACAGATGAAGAGAACAAGATAGCTGTGTGCTTACAAGCTTCAAAACAGCTGGTTTGGAGGGGGTTATCCTTAGAGATGACATGGGATCGATCCACCCTTGATACTTTCTGGGTCTGAGCCTCCTACACAAGGCTTGCCTAGTGCGGTTTATATACCTTGTGTGATTTATATGCTATTACACAGTAGAGGGTTTATCCGGTGTGCACAAAGTGCTCACCCAAAGGACAGAGGCTGTAGCAGAAAAAAAATTAGTAGAAAGTAATTATCGAGCGTAATGTAATATCAATGTTGAATAAATAAACTGACTTTGAAGATAAATAAGTGAACCTGAGGATGTTAATGTAATAGAAAATTAGGAGTACTGCTTCCTTTTCCTCTCTTTTATCTTATATGGTAGTGTTTGAATGAATATGAAATTTAAAAAAAGAGAATAACATATTTGACATATAATAAGATATAATATATTGAACTAAAAATGCTCGTGGTCACAATATACCACATAATTTTTGTTAAGAAAAATAATACTCTTGTCTGTTTCTTTTATAATTATTGAGTGGAGGGTTATCGAAAATAATCTTTTTTTCTTTTCAAGGTAAGTGTAAATTCTGCGTACACATTATCTCTCGGGTCCAAATGTGGGATCTCAATGAATTTGTTGTTGTTGTTGTTATTATCTATTTCTTTTATACTAAATGTTTGAGAAGGAATTTAAAAAAGAGAAGTAGATTTTTGACACATAAGGAAAATTACTTCTGTCGTCATGTGCTCTACTATAAGAACATGATATTAAAGGTAAAATAAAAATTTTAAACTTCAAGAGTTCATAAATGTGTGAAATAATTCACAACTATTATAGTTCTTGAGCCGATGATCTATGATAAACAACTTCTCTTCCTTCTTACACTTTACCCTTTCCGAACTCCGCGTATAAGATCTCACTAGATTTATTGTTGTTATTGTCGGTTTTTTTTTATACTAGGTGTTTGAGTAGGAATTTAAGAAAGAAAAATCGACTTTTAACACATAAGAAAAAAATGTATAACATACAAAAATACTTTTGTTTTTCACGTGTTCTAATGTAAGAACACATTATTAAAGGTAAAATGAAAATGTTAAAGGAATGTGAATGAAATAATTCACAACTATTGATTTCTCAAATCCAGTTAAAGCCGAGCAAGTCAAGGGAAGACTTTATTAACAGTAAATAAAGAGGAATACTAATAAGATTATTAGCACGACTTTTCGTTTCTCTTTTAGTCGTCTCTTTTTCTTTTAATTAATCATAATATTATACTTTAACTTAATTTTTTTTTTTTTATAACCGTGGTTTCCGGGCATAGCTTTGCGAATCCGACTACCTGTACCCACCGGGTCCGCTGTTTTAATGCGGATGCACGGTTAGTTCTACGTGGCCCTGGAGACGCGGCCGGTTTGTAATGCCCCCAGTGACCCAGGTGGGACTCGAACTGGCGACCTAAAGGACTTTGTCCTCGTGCCTTTACCAGCTGAGCTACACTTAGAACACACAAAAATACAGCTTTAACTGATTAGACCCCAACCTATACGACCTTTTGATCCTTTTTATATGTATAAATATATACCTCTGTTACCTCAGTTTGATATTCCTGGAACTGCAATCAGGTAATATATCCTAATTTCTCCACCAGTTATGTATAGATATTCTGAATTTAACTGTTGGTTGTAATAAATATGTTTTTTTTGGTTACATTTTCCAGGTGAGTTAGTTGTTTTAGTAGTTCTACTTTGTGAATTTTTATTTCTTGGCTTTATTGTCTAATGAAAGAGGAGCTGTGTTTGAAGAGGAATAATATGAAACCTTTACCAGCATAAACTTAGTGGCGCCGTTTGGCTGAGTTTTGCCAAAATAAATTTAGGATTTATTTTCAAAACTCGTGTTTTGGCCATAAATTTTGCCCACATTTTAGCCAAATCCCAAATCCCAAATCTCAAAATCAGCTATTGAGTTAATTTTGGGCCAAAATACCAAAACTTGGGAATTATATACATGTATTTCCAGAATAAAGTTGGAAAACATGTTTTGAAAAAGTATGTCCAAATACATTTTCATCTTCAAACTAAACTTCACCCAAATCAGATGATTTTACAAAATAAATTTGGGATTTATGGCAAAACGCTAGCTTAGTGTGGTTTTGAAGGTTTTTTTTTTTTTTTTAATGGGGGAAGGGGTAAGGATTTCTGAATTTAAAGAATAAAAATATATCCAGTATATTCTCGTAAGTGGGGTCTAAGTAAGAGGTTAGTGTGTATGCCGACCTTATTATTACCTTGTGGAGGAAGGGAGACTGTTTCCGAAAAATCCTCGACTCATGCTGAATTTAAAGAATGAAATTTACGTTTCTTGTACTTGTTTGTTGATGGTGAGTCCTTAAACTTAGTCACTAAGTGGTGTTATTCTATCCTCGGGGATAACCAATTCCACCAAGAATTTTGCTTTATGTAATTTTGCTCGCCTGTTTTGTACTAGAGGAAATGCAATTCAAAGGTATGGTACAATCTTCTTGTATGTCGATTTAGTAAAGCAATCCAATCCATACAATGGATTTGAGTTCGAAAACCGGCCTTACTCGATAATCCCCTAACTTAGAAATGCTGCTTGTTTCAGTATTGCGTGAGGCGAACTATTAGCAATGATAAGCATTTGAGTTATTGTTATGAAAATGGTGTAACTGATGGAGTTTGGAAGTGAATATTTTACATTATCCGTTTGTTATCTTAGTTTGTGGTGTTGGCTTGGATGTTGCGAAGAAGAAACTGGTGGGGCTTCATTTTATGACTGCTACATTTGACTTTTGCAATTTTGTGTAGTTTGAACAAGATGGACAATCCAAATTATATTGAGCTGGAGGGTGGAAAGTTTCTGCTTAAGCTTATTCAAGTATCAAAAGATGAGCCAGAAACAATGGCTAGAAAGCTTTCTGTGGTGTGTTTACATCTCTTATGTTGTATGCCTTCCAAAATTTGAGTAATTTACCTGTATTAAGTTGTACTACTCATGACTCAGAATTTACAATATATGAGATCCCGCGGGAAGGAAGACTCAATGCCCTTTAAAGTAATAACAAGGTAAATCGATTTAAACTCCATTCATATATTTAGAGCATTACAGAACTTGTTGCATATTTCCGTCCTTATTTGGTCCCGACCCAAGAGGGATTGCTTTGATGGTAAGCATCCTCCACTTCCAACAAAGAGGTTATGAGTTCGAGTCTTCCTAAGAGCAAGGTGGGAAGTTCTTGGAGGGAAGGATGCCGAGGGTTTATTTGGAAACAGTCTCCCTACCCCAGGGTAGGGGTAAGTTCTGCGTACACATTACCCTCCCCAGACCCCATTAAGTGGGATTATACTTGGTTGTTGTTGTTGTTGTTGTCGCATGTTGTGCTTTCCCTTTACGATGAACAGTGTAATTTTCACAGTATAACTATAGCTGCCCCGTTCGATCATGCTTCCTGTACAAATGCATTCTTGAGCAGTGGTTCAATCGTTGAAACTAGAAAAACTGCTAAAAAAGAGCCTGCATACAGATTGGGCTCTTGATACACTTGTGTGACTTGCCTATGATAGTTTTGCTTAAACTTCCCTAACTTCTGTTTTTGTTGATTCAAGCGCTGTGGAGACTCTTGTCATGCAACATGGTCTGGATATTGAAGCTTTAACATCACCGCGTCTTCCTATGACCGTGGGAGCACAAGTAGGAGAAGTTGCACCGTCACAAGTAGCTGGTAAAATGATACTATTTGCAATTTAACTTATTGTCTTAATTTTAGCATTTCAAGTTCGTTTCCTGCTGGGTGTATTTTCGTATTTCACGAGTGATGAGTGTTAGTGCAGGGTCTTTACAGAGGGTTGAGGTCACAAGAGACATGACAGTAAATTTTCTGGGAAATGAGATGGTTAAAGCAGATGTATATGCTTCTAACGGTGCAGTTAGTGATTCAAGTGGCAGCGGACATGGTATTTATCGCGCAACTGGAACCCAAATAAGTGGTAAGTATCAAAAGGCTTGTGCTAACTTGCAACTAGCATGTCACATCATGCATATTATGTGGTTAGAATATGGTATGTTCACCGATAATGAAGAAGATTATACATCGATAACATATGTGGAGGGGCAATAGGGGGAGATGGAGCAACATGCGACGCTGATTCAGCCAAGAAGGCAGTACTTAGAGAAGGAGAGCCCACATCACTGTGGGCAAAGTGCGCACCTCATGGTAAACGAGCTTGGTCAAACTATGGCACAACTTTGAGGGGGTGTGACCATCTCATTCAAAAATTTATGCAATTGAAGAGATTATACTTTTATTTATTTAATTATATCTTTAACGCATTACCTCGGTTAGGTTTCTCATCATGGCCAAGTACATGTAAGTTTTTGTTCCAATTGAAAGGTGGAGGTGCAATTTGACCTCACCTCAGAACCTCTTTTTGCTCCTCTGTTTGATCTGGTATCATCACAGAACACTTTTAACATGGTGCTTACCCTAAATCGGGTAGGAGTTTTATATTTAGGAAAAGAATCCTATTTTGCATGCTTATGAGCATATAGTACAACTTAATGCACTATGCACTGTTACAGCATAAGAGTACAACTCCCTGTTCTGACAATCTATACATTAAGCACAGAAACATGTCGCCATTGCCCGTTTTGAGATTGAGGGAGTAACAGCCTATTTTGCCTTCTGATTGCTAGCAAACAACAATTTTATAGTACTAGAATTATTTTTCCTCGGGATGAGAAGCTCAATAGGGATTCAAAGAGATACTCGGATACACTAGTAGCCACAATAAAAGAGCAGTTGTTGGGAAAAAACAACCCAATGACACTCTTAACATGGTGTGATATTGTCGTTTTGGGCCAAGCCCGCACGGTTTTCCTTAAAAGGCCTCATACCATTAACAGATCCATACACCTTATATGTAGGCTCCCAATCTTTTTCAGCTACCAATGTGGGACTTCGTTCCCACAGCCAACAATTTCCAAGTTTCTTGTTTAGTTCAGAATGATAGCTAGGGAAGAGCTTGTTTGTTGAAGTTATTTGAAGTTTCTCCACCTGACATGCTCAATGTTTTGAATTAGGCCATCCTCGATCAGCTACACAGGATAAAGGAGATGCAATGCAATCTGGTGTCCTATTTGAGTCATTTGACGTGCTCAATTCTTTTGAAATAGGCCAATGTCAACCAGCCGCAATGGCTACACTGGATAATGGAGATACAATGCAACTCGATGCATGCCAACCTCTATCAGCTACAAAGGATAAAGGAGATGAAAATCTTGTGGACTCGAATCAAACAGCTACAACCAGTATTGCTGATAACAGAAGACATTCTCCTACTTTAGACGATGATGTTGCTAGATCTCTACCCGGATTGGAATTGGGGATAGGGACACAGATTGTGCAGCTAGGTTCAGAACATCATCAAGTGGATGATGTAGAAGTTGATGGGAGGGACCTCCAAAGGAATTTAGTAAATGCTGATTTGAAGAAACAAAACAAGACGAAGAGGATAAAAAGAGAATACGGAATAACTCTGGAGGTTCTAAAGCAACAATTTGGCAAGAAGCTTACTGATGCTGCTAACAGCTTAGGGGGTAAACTTATGCACTACACTTAAAGAGTCACTTGAACCTTATGCTTTACTTAATTTAATGATGTTAACATTCGCCTTTTTCACTTTACTTCTTTGGTAACTCAAGCTGCTAAACCTATCTTCTCATTGCAGTTGCACGAACTACATTGAAGCGCATATGTAGAGACTATGAGATTTACCGGTGGCCACGTGTTAAATCAAGAAAGCATAATTGCTCCCTCTCTCAAGCGGAGTTACTACAAGTTGTTGATAGACAACCTTCAGATTCTGGTGTGAGACACCAACAATATGCTGATTTTTCTCCTACTAGTGGCCCAAAATCCGCAACAAATTCAAAGGAATTGCAGGTTACGATGCAAAGTGAGAATTTCATAAGCGTTAAGGTAACTTATGGAAATCGAACAGTGAGGTTCCCACTCTCATTTTTATCAGGGAAAAGGGATTTGGAAGAAGAAGTAGAAAAGAGAATAAAGTTAGTTGGAAATTCGTCGATCAGGTATGAAGATGAAGAGAAAGATTTGATATTGATAACTTGTGATTCGGACTTGCACTATGCAATGCACACATTAAGATCATTAGGTAGGACCATCATAAAGATGTTGGTGGAGATTGAACCTGACTACAATCACAGAATTGACTCCTGTTAAAGTTCTCATTGCCGCCCATTAACAAAAACAACTTCCACATGTTTGGCTCATAAAAGAATCAAGTCCGCACGTGAAGTGGCATCTTACTAATTCAAGAAAGCTCCACAAGTACTTTGACTGATCAACATGAAGCTGATACAAAAGAATCTACAACTTATAACATAATTGAAGGAACAAATCAGGAAAAGCATAAAGCAACTGATCATAGGCCTATTGAGGGAAAGAAAGTGGAAAATTCTCAACTAGAGGAGCAAAACAATGCACATTGAAGAAACCAGGAACACCAAAAACCATATAATGAAGTTGCAGCAACAGCCATTGATCATCTAAGTACTAACCGGGATACAGAAATACACGATGGTCATAAATGTGCAGCGAGTGAGGCTTCAGTGATGCTACACTGAATTTGTTACAAGGGAACAGCAATGTTGGAATTAGTATGATGAAAGATAGAGGAATTAGATGGTGTGCTAAAACCAGTTGGAGAAGAAGCTGTTTCTTCTAGAGAAACTGCAATTTGGTTTACTAAAGCATTAATGAATCTTCAAAACCAAGCTGAGGAAGCTAAGTGTGCATAGATTTCTTGAAAAATTTCTTGTAAAATGTAAGCATTTGATTCTTGTTAGTGAATTGGTCTTGAATTAAT
The DNA here is from genome assembly GCA_026770625.1 of Nicotiana glauca. NCBI lineage: Eukaryota > Viridiplantae > Streptophyta > Magnoliopsida > Solanales > Solanaceae > Nicotiana > Nicotiana glauca. The sequence goes on from MU780936.1 coordinate 90,397, forward strand.
GCTTGTAGATAAAAGCTTAAAAACAGATGAAAAGTTCAAAGGAAATACTCTCATGAGTCGTTTGTTTTGAAACAAGTTATGCTGGGAGTAGTTATCTTGATATTATTTCTTATTGATTGTTTAGTATGCTTCCTGGTATTATCGATTTTACTATTTTATCCTAGAATTACTATTCCACCATCTAGCAGGTATAAGTTATCTTGGTACTATTTTAATAACGGGATAACTTATCCCAAGATTAATAACATACAAATAAAGCGGTACTAAATTTTATCCCAGGATTATTTTTACTTATCCATCATATCAAATGACCCCTTAAAGAGGCAAGCACTTCACAAAAAAGAAAAAAGAAAAAAAAAGAAGCAAAAATTCAAAAATAAAACATTTTTCAAATCAACGATGCACGAAAATGTATTCTAAGGAATTTTCCACATAAAAAAAATGTCAATACCTTTTTTGAAATATTTAAAAAGAGAAGTAGTACAAAAGTCAGCTTATTGGTATTGAACTTCTTTACCAAGTAAAAGATTACTTCTCCACCCATGTTTTAAGGATGAAAAGAAAATTATACTACTTTCTTTAAAGAAAAGGTGATTCCTAACAATAAAAAGACTCAAGTGTAAAATATTCAAAAAGAATTTGCTTATCAAACATCCAAAAGAAAAAAAAAATCCAATACAAATGAAAGAAGATGCAGAACAGAAGTGATAAACTGTTTTGTTTCAACTATCATATGAACATTGTAGTTTATTATGATATTAAAGTTGTCAGATATATATTTAAAAATGAATTTATAAATAACTTTATAAGATTAGATTTTTAAGCTTTAATGAGCTAAGATTCAATATCCAACTCCAATAGGTTCTCAAAATTACTATTTAATTTTTAAAAAAGATTCCTCAAGCTTTTAAATTAATTTTCGAATCAATAACTGTGACTCAAATATTAATTCAACAAACCAAATTCATTAGGGTGGTGAAAATTAGATTTTTAACAAGCTTAAATATGTGGGTTTAGATTCCGAATTTAATTTTGTGAGAAATTTGGAGTGGGTGCTATTTAGACTTGTTAGAAATAGTATAAGGAGGTTGTATATAAAATTTGAAGTCATTTAATGGAGATTTGGATTGGTTTTGAACAAGAATTGTAATTAAAAATCGTGGAAGAAGTTCGTCTAAGACGCTTGTATAAAGATGTATAAAAGTGTATAATAGTGTATAAGGTGTGTTTCTATACTCATATACACTATTATATAAGATTATACATAATTATACAAAAAACTGATTTTGTCTTTTTCCTTGCGTCTTTTCTGAAATTTAACTCAAATCTTGCCCCAAATCACTTCAAATTTAAATTTTAAACTCCTTTTGATATTTTCAATCAATTGGAACAACACCCAATCCAAGCAACTAACAAATTCAAAAAAAACTATTTTCAAAAGCAAAGCTTTGAATGGTCTTCAATGATGGACTTCTACTCTTCAATTTTCTTACATTGCAAGCATGTGACACAAGAGGAGAAACATAAAATACACGGCCCCTTGAAGCATATGTAGAAGATGTGAGAAGAAGAGAGTGTGAAAATAATGGTTGTGAGAATAAAGAATTAACTCCATGGTTTTTAGAAGCAGTGGTTGTAAGAACACAGATTTTGCATTTTCAAATGCTTTCAATATATGTACAATGTGGGTAAGTGGGGTAAAACTTAAAAATATGAATCATTTTTTATTAAGGCATGAAGTCATGTGTATATTTTTGTAATTCATTCAAAAAGAAATGCTTAAAACTTCTTACACAAACACCTCATGTTAGGCATGTGGCGAGCGGTAGGGGTAGAGCAGAATTTGAAATTTATAAATTCAAAATTACAATTGAACTCATAGTTCGTTTTAATTACCGAATTCGTAATTAAATATTTATATTAGGTGATTCCCCTAGTATAAATATCTATATTGAATTCATTCAAATTTATATCTGATACTTTAGTTCTGCCCTTGCTCAACACTAGCATCACCAACCAACAAAGGTTGTGGTAGAGTGGTAAGTACTACATTCTTAACGGGTTTCCGGTTCGAGTCTCTGAGTATGGAGTCGCTTTTGCTAGGGAGTACTTTACCCCCATAATGTGGGACTTTCCAACGTGAATTCGAATTTAATCGGGCCCCATATTTACCGAGCGAGAAACAAAAAAAATACGAGCATCACACCTTGTACTTTGTTACAATTGTCAATCTTAGAAGAGGTTGGTGAAAGAAATATAGTACTCCTAATATACTCTTTTGTAGTATCCAATAAGACAAACTCAACCAGAAAATGACAAACATTCCTAGTCAGTGAGAAAGTGATAAAATAAATACTCCTTTGCATCCACTAGCAGCTTAGCCACGTGATGCCCTCTTTTTCTGGAGAAATTTAAAAGAGGTTTTTTTCCCTATATCATATATAAAATTTTATTATCAAATATGTATATAATTTTTAATTTACCTGTTATATTTATAATTTTTCTACAATTATTATATCATTCATTAAATATTAATTATTAGTAATTTATCTTCCTAATTAGGCGCGTAAAGTTAGTACCCAGTACTAGTAGTAATTAGGCGTGCTATAAGAGACGTCATCATCTTTCTTCTTTTCAGTATTCTTTCATTTTTTTGCCTTTTTCTTTTCTTTTCAATTCTTTTGCTTTTATCATCTTCAAATATCCGAAGAACTGAAAACTATTATAGCAAACTTAGAAATACAGTAAAAAAATATTCAGCTTTTATAATTCAAAACGAATTATGTGGATATATGTCTTTTAGTCCGGGGAGTTGGGGACCATTACTACTTTTGAGCCTTTTGTTTGGATTAAGGAAGACCTTAAATCAGGAACAGAATATTCTAATTGATTTAGCGACCTTCAGATCAAATTTGAAATGCAAATCCTATATCTTCAATTTAAAATCAAATTACATAGACTCTTTTCTGCAAAAACTTTGTTCTTGGATATTTTTCCTTAAGCCACAAATAAAAAAAAATCGTCAATAAATTCAAATCAAATTGTAGAAATCAGTTCTGCAAAAGCTCAATTCGTCGACATTCTCTCTACATCTCTCTATTTCTCAATCGCAAATTTCAGTAATCCAAAGCAAATGAAAAGAGAGCAGCAATTCCATCATTGACAGCCATTAAAAAGCTTGAAAGCTTTGAATTCAAATTTGGGTTTTCAAAAATCATTATTTGTTTGGAATGAGTGTTGTTGAAAATAATCGGGAATATGGTTTGGAGTTTATATCTCAATTTTGAGGGGTTTTGGTGAAGATTAGACTTGGTTTTGACTGAATTTCAGATTGAAACTCGAAGAAGAAGAAAAAGAAGAAGAAGAAGAAGAAGAAGAAGAAGAAGAAGAAGACATATTGCATAAATTGTAGATTATTTGTATTCTGATTGTAGATGCTTTATTTTCTGTTTTCACAAATAAAAAACGGCTAAAACTTCTACAAATCTTTTGAAAAAACGCAATTACGTCAAGCATCCCAATTATGCTACAATTGAATGAGAATTTGATATAAAAATTCAATGTACCCAGTTTGTAGATATTTTGTAGATAATTGTAGATTATTTGTATTCTAATTATAGATGTTTTGTTTTCGGTTTTCCCAAATCATAAACGACTAAAATTTCTACAAATCTTCTGCAAAAAATGCAATTATGTCGAAAATCTCAATTAAACTACAATTGAATGGGAATTGAGATATTAAAATTCAATATACCCAGTTTGTAGATAAATTATAGATTATTTGTATTCTGATTATAGATGCATTATTTTCTGTTATCCAAAACGACTAAAACTTCTACAAAATCGCTTTCGGTCCGTAATATGTTACCCCAAGGATCAAGACCACCGTCAAAAACATTGTAAAATGTATTCTGATCGACAAGTACCGAAAGGCTATATCTTTGGCTACGTAAGTGACGGAGAACTTTTGCTTGGAGATTCAAGGGCACAAAAGAAATGTTGCATAGAATTTCAGTTAGTCTGTAGATCTGGGTCGTGTTCTTTTTGTTTCTACTCGAAGTTTAATTTAACCTCATTAATAACAAATTAACTTGGCTAAAACACATTAGTTATGTTTGAGTTATAGTCAATCTGTTACCAGTCAATATAAATTGATAAACGGCAACAGAACTACTATTAAAGTATTATTTATTGTGTAGTCATATGAATGACCTTCAAACTAATTTGTGTGTCAGGTTAAAGTCTTGTAGTTAGCGGATAGTAGCAATAATGAGATTTGAATTACTTCAGGCTGCTGCTAGTAGCAATAAACGTTGATAAACAATTATAGGTTTCTACATCAGTATGCTGCAAATTTATGTTTTCATAATCATAGGTTTTTATGTTTAATAACAGTACATGTGTCAGGGTGAGGGTTTTGAGAGAGAGAAACGTGGGAGAGGTGAGATATACGGTACCTTGAATTAAGGAGGAATATACGATGCATTAATTGTACCTTAAAATACACTATGGTATATAATTGGTAATTTGGTATACTAACTGTAATTCAATCAAGCTTTAAACATTGAGGGTAATAAGGTTTCCTATGTGGCATAGGAATGTAAAAATTTCAATTTATTTGAAAATAGCCAGATTTACAACTGGTCGTTCAAAAATAGTCCTGTTTCAAAAGTAATCGAAATTTAGTCACTTTTTATGTAAAGATAAATCTGAGCGAAAACACTGTTCAAAACCCAAAAAATACACCAGTATATTATACTGGAGTTCCAGCATAAGTATGCTTGAACTCCAGCATATTATACAGGAGTTTCAGGATAACTATGCTGGAACTCCAACATAAGCATAAGTATATTAGAACATAAGCATAATATATTGGAGTTCCAACAAGTATAATTGTCCAGTATAATATACTGGAGTTTGGAGCACCGGTGCTCTAGTCTCCAGTATATTATACTGGAGTCAGCAAAGTATACCGGTCCAGCATAATATGTTGGAGTTCATACGCATGTGCACCGAACTCTAGTATATTATGCTGGACCGGTCTCTGTTGCAGCAAAATAGTGGTTATTTTTCATTGACTTCGTAAACGGTGACTATTTTTGAATAACCAGTCCGAAAACTGGCTATACCGTACTATTTTTACCTCCTTTTCTGTATAAAATAGTATAAGTTTTTTTTCCATTCGGTATGAAGCCCAATTATATCCGGATCTGTGCTTGATACGACCCCATTCGGGAGATACTACTCCCTATTAAAGATTTTTTCATAAAAGAGTAGAAGTTATGTACATCATTAGCATTGATTATTTTTATTTATTAAATTATTCAAAGGATATTTTAATATAAATTTTCTTAAAATGTAAAATTTATTATATAGGGTCAACCATAATATGATGGTGTAAAAATTCCTTACATTGTGATACGTATAGGTTATTTATCTTTCAAATTTCATACATCTATATTACTACTTGTTGTTTGTTTCGATTCTATTATTTTTTTTGGTATTGTTTCTACTTCTCTTTCCTTAGTTTTTCCTCATCACTCATTACTGCTTTGATTATGCTTTTCTTGAGTCGAGGATTTACCGAAATATTCTCTTTACCTTCACAAGGTAGGTTAGACCACACTTGTACGAATACACCAGATATGTTGTTGTTATTGTTGATATGTATATTGGTTAAACTTTTCTAAATATAATAGTTTTATACTCGTGAAAATGACACCAGGTAGCCACTTTTAAGAATGTCGTTTAAAATATGTCAACAATTTATAATGTATTTAAAGATTAGCCAAATTCGCTCAAACATTACGACATAAAGTCCTAGAGTTTAAATCTCAAAATTCAAACTTCATCCTTAACTTCGAATCTTTATGTCCTGTATTTTAAATTAGTAGTTTAGAAATTCAGGAAACTTGTTCCTTAATTTCAAATTAGCAGCTCAAAAATTAAGTGAATTTCTAAATTCAGGATACTTAATACTGAAAATTTGGATGAATTAGCTAATCTTTAAATATATTATAAATTGTGAATATATTTTAAATAGCATAATTAAAAGTGATTATCTCTTCACTTCACTTCGCCCGTAAGATCCAACTCAGAGTACCTTCCTTTTTGGAGTATAATCTGTGATTGGATATGGACCTTTTGGATCGTTTGACTAAGAGAAGAAACAAGAAAATTGACACAGCGTTAGTGACTAGCCTATGTGGCCTACACAATTTATGTGCTTTCATAAATTCTTTTCTCTCTTTTTTATTGGTTGGTTTATATTCCAAGTTGGCATATTTAAATGGATTGTGTTCATTTTCATAACTTAGAATGAGAGAGAGGAAAGTAATTAGGAGGACTGTGATTCTTGATTTGTTATAATAAATTCTTTAATTATGCCTATTGAACTGAAATTTTCTTATAGAAATCGAAATGATGGCATTAATCGGTGGGTTTTTTGGACTCAACATAATGGTGATGAGTTGAACCAAGTTAAATCCCTCTTTCCAATTCTCAGTAAGTTCTTCTATTTCTCTGTTTGTCGCCTTGGTCTTTTTTTCCTTTATTTTTTCGAAATTGCATTTTTTTTTTGTATAATAGTATTGGTCTGAGCTGAGATTAAATGGATTGAAATGATTAGCGAGAATTCATATAGCCGAATCAACTTGTTTGGGATTGAGTCGTAGTTGTTGTTTGTAATGAATTGGGAAAGGAGCTGTAAAGAAATCAAAATTAGTTAGTGGGCAGTTGCTGAAATAATTGAAAATCATTTAAAGCATATATAGCAGTGATGTCTAGTAATTTTTCTTGAGAAATATCCTACATTTTGTCCATTTTTAGTGTCAATGAAATTAATGTTTCTTTTAATTTCTGTTGAGTATTAGAGATCATTAAGTTGAAGGGGAGCTTTGGTGTAACTGGTAATGTTGCCGCCATGTGACCAGGAGGTTACGGGTTCGAGCCATGGAAACAACCTCTTGCAGAAATGCAGGGTGAGGTTGCATACCATAGACCTTTGTGGTCCGGCCCTTCCCCGGACCTCGCGCATAGCGGGAGTTTAGTGATCATTAAGTTGTTGTTTTGTTTCGAAATTCTCTAACGTCAATCTTGTCGACTTTTCATTGAAAAGCAGATTCTACTCAACCTGATACAAATGGTGACAGTCAATTGAACAGATTGACAATCAAGAATCTAGTCGAGCTTCTTGATGTTCAAGGAACTTGTTTGATTCAATTTTGGGCACCTATAAGGATTAATGGTGGGAAGACTTTCTTAACAACAGCAGACCAGCCCTTTGCTTTTAATGGCAAGATTCACGAGGGTTTGTGGGCGTACAGGCGTGTATCTCTTCACACTATAGCGTCCGTGGACGCCACAGAGATCGATGAAACTAAACGCATACGCGTCCATGGCCGTCCAGCACGTGTCTTCAGAAGTGGAATGCCTGAATTCAGCCCTCATGTCAGATACTATTACATGGATGAATACCCTTTGCGCGATTTTGCAATGTGTTTGGGAGTAGGTTGCTATTGGACTTTGCCAGTGTTTGAGAGTTTAGGGGACCGTTGTATTGGCGTACTGGAATATGCTTTCGAGGCAAATGAAGGTCTTGATCTTTACTCTACCTTAGACCGTCTTATCAACAATCACAGAATACTTAAGGTCTATCCTATACACCCCCTACTTTTTTGTAGAGTTTAACTTCTATATATTGTCAATATAAAAGATACTTTTACACTATCAAGTCACCTAAGAGATAGCTACAGCCGACTACGCTTTGTCAGTGTATATAAGCTAGATTGTATATCCTCATAAGCATGAGCACAATAAATGCAATGTTCTCAAGTAATTTTGTGACTGAAAAACCTTGATAAACCGAAGTCACACGACATGCATGTTGGAGTTAATTTCACTCAGATTTCAATTAAATAAGTGGAAGTTTTCAAGTTCACTACATGGAGTAACTTGAGCAAGTGAAACTTTGGATAGTCTTGAGAATTTTTCTTACAACTCGAAAGTGAAACATTTCAAGAATTTATGGATTAGGAGTCCTCAGGATAACCACTTTTGATAGTTACTCCTTCTGTACCATTGTTATTTTCCATGTTGGCTTTGGAGGAAATGTAGAAAATAATGATTTTTGTTGGGATTCTCATAACACTAGAGTTCTTAGTCTTCTCTCCTCATTGGATTGCTCATCGTCATCAATGACAATAACGACTACTACTACTACTACGACTTAATTGCGAATAAGTTGGGTAAATTCCCCACATGATTGAATATCCAAATTTGTATCGGATGATTCCTTGCAATTAGGCTTCCTCTTAATCCTAGAGTAAGCCTAGTTTGCTGTTTGTTGTATCTTATACTGTGCTGAAATTTATATTATTTGCAGACAATGGGTCTAGCTCTCATTCCTTCATGGTTAGCATGCCCGCAAGAGGTAAACTCTCCTAATTATGCATTTCTTTATAAGCAAGTGAAAAGAATTCCCGTCATTGAGTATTTATCTTGAACAATACATAAAAAAAAAAGGCAAGCCCAACTTCCGGGGAACGCCGGACCACAAGGGTCTATTGTACGCAGCCTTCCCTACGTTTCTTCAAGAGGTTGTTTCCACGGCTCGAATCCGTGACCTCCTGGTCGCATGGCAGCAACTTTACCATCATGCCAAGGCTCCCCTTCTATGTTGAACAATACATGAAGTCTTTAAATCTCTCTCTCTCCCACCTGTAATTTAATTTGCTCAAAGCAGATACAAGAAGTATGGGAGCAAAAACTTGCTCAAGTAAAGGAGGCTTTGGAAGTAACATGTAAGACTCACAAGTTACTCTTTGCTCAAACTTGGATTCCTGTGCTTGATTCAAGTAGAACACAAATGTTGATCACCTCACCCCCAACAAAATATTGGAGTGAAGAGATATCGTCTCTTGAATTTTTGGCTGTTAGTGACCTACATCATGTACAGATTGGTCAAGGATTGGTTGGAAAAGTGCTTTTCTCGAAGGGTTCATGCTTTTGCAGAGATATAACTCAATTAAGCATAGATTTTTACCCCTTGGTACCAATTGCCCGCTGTGCTGGATTTACCGCCTCTTTTGCAATTTTTGTGAGACTGAATAGTGCATGCCACATGGTACTAGAATTCTTTTTACCTCGTGATGAGACGCTCGATAGAAATCCACAAAGTTTCTTGAGCAAGCTATTAGCCACAATTCGAGAGCAACTTCCGAGCTTTTTCCTTGATTCAGGACCAAGCCTGTTTGTTGAGGTTATCAGAACTGCTCCTGTTGATGAGCTTGATTCCTTTGAGATAAACCAACCACAACAAGTGGTTCGATCAAAGGGAAACGAAAAGATGGTGCTTTTTGATTCGTTGAATCAAGATTCCGCTGATTTAGGACCTTTGAGTTCAACTGATATAGGAGCTCATTACATGGAAATTGCTAAGGATACTCCTGATATCGGAGAAAAAACTGTGCTGCCAGATTCAGCACACAAACAAGGAGTTGAGGAAGCTGATGCAATGGACAAAGAAAAGAGTTCTGTACATTTCATACTAGCAACATCATTTGCTGATTCAGAGCAAAATTTGCAGCAAAACTTGTCTACTGATAAAGCTTCGCTCGATGAAAAACTTGATTCCTTCAAAATAGGTCATCGTCAACTTCCCACAATGGTACAATACGACACCATCAATCAGATATTTGGTTTTGATCCTTCAAGTTCATCTGATTTAGAAGAAATTGTAACTGCGGATTATGGACGGGACACTCAAATGAATCTTCAGTCAAAGAAGAGAGGAGAAAGTACACAGCCAGATTCAGCACATCAGCAGAGAGTGGAGGAAGCTGATGTAGCGGACAAACGAAGGCATTCTGTGCATATCGAAGAGAATACAAATTTCCATAATTGTCCAGAGAAACATAAAAGGATAAAGAGGATAGAAAAGGAGTATGGTATTAGTCGTAGTGTTCTAGAAGAACAATTTGGAAAGAAACTTTCTGATGCTGCAAAGAGTTTAGGAGGTAAGCAAATTTTTTCAATATAGGCATTTCACAACTTCATAAACATTCACCAAGTTTGATGCTAACTTTTTTTCTTGCAGTTGCTCGAAGTACCTTGAAGCGCATGTGCAGAGACTACGATATATACAGGTGGCCACGTAGTAAGTCTGCAAATGATGTATGCTCGCTTTCTGAAAACAAACCAGTAAAAAGAGTTGAAAAACAGACGGGGAATTCCAGTCGAGAAGACCTGCAACTACCGTATGCTAGTCTGTCTAATGGAATGGATACAACTACGACGTTGACTCAGAGGAAGGTGCCTGTGGCTACATTTCCGAGCGACAACACCATGAGCGTAAAGGTCACTTACAAAGATGTCACCATAAGGTTTCCGCTCTCTCTTTCATCGGGGAAAATTGATTTGGAAACAGAAGTTGAAAAGAGATTGAAATTAGTCCCGGTTGGAAGTTATTCTATTAAGTATGAAGATGAAGATAACGATTGGATTGCAATAACTTGTGATTCAGATTTAGAGTATGGAATACACACTTTAAGATCATTAGGAAGAACTACAATGAAGATGTTGGTTGAGCCCTTGAATTAATTTTACTGATTATGTACATGTCATATGTCCCCTATTTTTAGTGTTCATGCACCATAGTACAATAGACACTTGTACGAGCCGTGGAAACAACATCTTGCAGAAATGCAGGGTAAGACTGGGTACAATAGGCCCTTGTGGTCCGGAGTCCGGCCCTTATCCGGACCTCGTGCATAGCGAGAGCTTAGTGCACCGGGCTGCCCTTTATTCACCATATTTTTTCCATCAGTTTAAAGCTTTCCTTGAGCCCAATGCTTTTTAGTTACTAATGTTAATACGTGGTTGTAACGTGTTAAATGCTAGGATTTTGTTAGGTTTTGTTATCTTGTAATTGTTCTACATCTGGTAGGATCCCTAGATTGTATTCTACGTTTCTTCGGTCTCTGCTGGGTATCTGTTATGTCTCTCTTGTCTGTGTTCTTCTAAATTATATGCGCGCGTAAGTTAGCTAAGGATCTACCCCAAACATTTTCCTAGCAGCAGTCTCTTTCTACTGACCACTTTATTCCTGCTGCTATTCTTTGTGTGACCTATATAGGTCACATGTTCAAGCCCTGGAATCAGGCGAGATACTTGCGTCAGAGTAGACTGCTTACATTACACACCCTTGGGGTGCGGTGCGTCCCTTCCCTGGACTCTGCGTGAACTCTGGTTTGTGCATTGGGCTACCTTTTTACTCTCTGATTGTGCTGCTTTTACTGCTTCTTTGGTATCTATTGCACACTGTCTGTGTTTTGTTTTCACTACTGGCAACTTTATTCATTTGTTGCTGTTTTCTGTTGCTCCAGTGATAGACAAAAGTAGAAATAGTAAAGAGTTTGAAGTCTGCCGCAGTGACGACTATGTAATATTTACATGATTAAGTCATTTAAAAGGTAATTACACGCATTGCTAAATAATAAGTGGAGTATTTTATAATTTAATTACAGTGGAATATTTGTCCTCTAAAAATAGTATATTTCCACACTTAATATTTGTCTTTACTCTATTATTGAAAACCATATAATGCTAAATTATAAGGTTAACCAGATTCATGTTTATATTACATGAAGGTGGCAGAGATAATGAGGATATTGCTACAGATATTCCAGAAAGTAAAAAAGGTTAGAAACAACTAGGAGGATTTTAGGAGCACCCTTAATTAAATTCCAATATATTATTGTAACTTATTGTAACTTAATTGTTAGTCATTGTCAAGAAGATTAAAAAAGACTAATTCACATTAGTCAATGTATACTTCATTAAAGAAATGTATCACTTCATTGAATGAATGAATTAGTGTTATACCTTTCTAGAACTAGAATATGCTGGCGCTAGATTTTAGCCCTCCAAAATTTAAATGAAAATAACGTAAATTACAGTTTTGTGTAGTGTGAACTCTATTTTAAAGGATAAAAAATATAAATGACATTTTGTTAATGGTCTTCATGCTTTAATATAGTGTGTGTATATATACACACTTTAAAATGCATAAAATAAAAATCTTTAAAGTGCATAATTATATATTTATTGTTGAGACAATTTTACATGCTTCGTTTCTTGAACGAATTTTATATTTTCTCTATGGTGCTTCGTAATGAACTGATAATCTCATATGAATTATTTGTTGATCACGTTAAGCATCCTAAATGTTACAAATATGGATTTATTTTTAATTAGTACACTTTATATAAGATAAAATATTGAATGATTTTAAACTCTTGAATTATAGGACTTCCTACCTAGTTTAATAGGAAAAGATATTATAGGCAAAGTTTTAAGTAATTCCAAGGCCCTAAATATTAGAAAAAGGGATTTTTTCTTACCTATACCATATATGAAACTTTATTACAAAAAATGTGCATAATTCCTAAATTACCCGCCCAGTCCACATTATTTCTACAGTTTTTGTACCAATCATTAAAAACTAAAAAATAGTAGTTGTATCTTCCTATTTTTGCGAGCTAAATTTTAGGAGCAGAATATTCTGAATAGATTTGGCGTGAATAAGATCATATCATATCATGGAAATCACTCATCTTCAATTTATAAACAAATTATATTCGTCGAAATCAAAATATCAGTTCGTCGCTTCAAATTGTAGAATTCAAATCTTCGAGATTCAACAACTCAAAATTGCTATATTATGTTCTTCATCGTTTTCAGAAATCAAATTGGCGATCATATATCTGTTCTTCATCTTTTTTCTCTCAATCTAGAAATCCAAAAAAATGAAAAAATTTAGAATGATATGGGGGTTCGTGTGTATATGGAGACCAAAAAGGAGAATAAAAACTTTAGTTCATATCCGTTATGTATAAGTGTACGAGATTTCAATATGTAATTGGCAATCACCAACGATAACACAAGTGCAGGTTTGTATAGTTTGAAATTGCATAGAATTATGGTTTTACGGTATTATCTACAAAATTACTACATTTGCCTACAATTAAACTACAAATCAGTTTAATGAAAGAATAAAGCAATGTTGTTTTCAAAATTATCTACAAAGTTACTACATTTATATGACAAAATAAACTACAATCTATGATTAGAAATTATTGATTTCAAAATGTCTGACATCCTAAAATGGATGACTACAAAATTTTCACTATATCTACAAATTATCTACAATTGAAATATGAATTGGGATATTAAAATTCAATGTATCCAGTTTGTAGATATTTTGTAGATAAATTGTAGATTATTTGTATTCTGATTGTAGACGCATTGTTTTCTGTTTTCACAAATCCAAAACGACTAAAACTTCTACAAAATCTTCTGCAAAAAACAGTCTACAATTTATCTATAATATATCTACAATTGTTCTACAATTTATCTGCAATTTCTGCAATATGTCTTCTTCTTCTTCTTCTTCGAGTTTCCATTTGAATTTCAGTCAAAACCAAGTATGTCCAGAATATTTATGAAAAACAGGAAAATTAAACAAAACTCATTTTTTCTAACTCTTTTATACATTGATATTAATTGCATGTCAAGATGATTCTGCTATAATTATGCAGAAGAGGATATTGGGAAAGAAGGCAAAAAGTTATGCTTATAGAATTCGTGAGCATGGTATGCGTCTATTTACATCTAGTTCATTCTTTTCCTTTTTCCTTCTTTAAGAAAACAATAAAAATATTTTCCTATTTTGATGTTTTGCAGTGAAATTGGGGCCAAAGTTTTCAGAAACGTTGAAGGGGAAGTTGAAAATAGTGAAAGAAGGAGGGAGAAGGAATATATTCAGGAATATGTTTAATGTAAACGAAGGAGAGAAGCTGCTAAAAGATACAGAACAAAAAAACGACCCATTTTTGGTAACTTGAATTAAGGAGGGATATATGCTGCATTAATTGTACTCTTAAAATATAATATGGTATAGAATTGATAATTTGGTAAAATAAATGTAATTATATCAAACCTTAAACATTGAGGGTAATAAGGTTTCCTATATGGTATAGGAATGTAAAAATTCCTTAGAAAAATGATTTAAATTATAATTTTATCTAATATGAAAGATATTTTTAAGATCAACACGTGATTGCCATTCGAACCTTGATCTCCTTCCCTATAAATATCAGTACACACTCTACCACTAGCAGTAATACAACCAGTTATAAAGCAAGAAAATATAATCTACAGCAACCAAATCTCCATATATACTAGCTAGAATAAAAATAATAATAAAATATTAAAAAATACAACGAAAGTATAAGTAGCAAAAAAGACATCTAGTACCATGTGATACTGATATGGTATATGTGTATACCAACAGAGCATATGATTTCTCTAGAATATTGCTACAACTATCAACGACTATACTACTGTACCAAACCATTAAAGTACACAATAAAAGTATGAGAAAATTATATGCTCGTATTGCAATCTAAATATTCGCAAAACAACTTGCTCATTTCGTATACTAAGAGGGTATATAGTTGTATGAGGTCGCTTCAATAATTGCCTATAACTATAAAAACTATTACATAATTATGTCCATCGGCACACACAAATTTCAGCATTGCAACTCATGCTGATATAAATAATTTCATAATAGAATTCACTTAAAATGCAGGTAAAACAATTCAAATAATGTTTAAACTACCATATGATACCAATATGGCATATAACTATACCAACATGGTACACATTTTTTCTAGTTAATTTCCGGTAACTATATGACTATATTACTATTACATAACACACACGCATAAAGAGAAAAATAAAAAAAATAGTGTACCACATATTAATATAATAAGGTATTTCTAGATATTGTACTATATTATTATTATTAAAAAAAATTAAATATTGTACAAATTAAATGCAACTAATACAATCATAAAATGATTCAACTAGCATATGATATCAATATAGTATATAGCTATACTAATAAGGTATATAGTTGGAATGAATTGTATACTAAAGTGGTATATTTGTATACTATTTGGGCATACAATACAAATTCGTCTTTTTCTCTGGTTCAACTATATTTCAATCCAAATTTCTAAAATTTACTACAAAATCTCCACCAAATTGACTAAAACTTTAGCTACAATCTTCAATCAACTTTCCAAACTAACTCATACAGGATCGGATCAAAACAATTAAAAACTCAAACAAACCAAGTTATGAGTTTCAAGCTTCAAGGTCCTTCAATGGTGGATTTAAATTTTTGTACAATAAAATCTCCAAAAACCAGCATCAAAGGTGTAATCTACACATCAAAGAACAATAACTAACGAATTTCAACAGTAAAACCCTATAAAAAATCAGAGCTGGCATTTTGAACTCATTCATATGGAGTTTCAAAAATTGATTTATTCTTCCTATGACCTACCATTTGGTTCCTCGAACACACAAAACACAATTAGACAAATGCTATCATTTGGGGTATTTGAACTATTTAGTGAAAAATTCCAGATAGGTGATATTACCATCATTAGATATTACTATATTAGAAAAAAAATGCAAAGGCGAGATTGTAGTTTCAGCGATTCAACCTCAATTCGAGAAAGCAATCATGAGGAGAGAACATTGTCATTTCATTTAGTTACGTAAAAAATTTAAAAGGGTGAAGAAGACAAGAATATGCTCAACCGTGTTTTCTTTTCTTTTCCTTTTTTGAAATGGTAAAAGTTTATGCGCGACTGCTTTCAGAAAAGTTGCCATTCAAATCTCAAGCAGGCCATAGATGTCTATTGGAAGAGTTTATACTGAGTTAATGAACGGGTAAATAGTTTGGGGCACATGGGTAGAAGTAGTAAATAGTTTGGGACTGGGCATTAAAGGGTAAATGGTTTGAAATTGATGGGTATAAAGTGAGATTTTATCTATTTTGAAAGCATTAAAAAATTTAAAATCTGTATTCTTACAACTATTACTTCTAAAAGCTATGGAGTTAAATCTGTGTTCTCACAACCATTGATTTCACTCTCTATTCTTCTCATATCTTATATATGTTTCAAGGGGCCATGTATTTTCTGCTTCTTCCCCTGTTTGCAATGTCAAAAAATTAAAGAGTAGAAGTCCACCATTGAAGGTCATTCAAAGCTTTGCTTTTGAAAATAGATTTTTTTTGTTACTTTATTAGTTATTTGGATGGAGTTTTGTTCCAATTGATTGAAAATATCAAAAGGAGTTCAAAATTCAAATTTGAAATGATTTGGAGTAGATTTGAGCAAGATTTGAGTTAATTTTAAGAAAAAACGCAAGGTAGAAGACGAAGTCAGTTTTTTGTATAATTATGTATAATCTTGTATAATAGTGTATAAACACATCTTATACACTATTATACACCTTTATACAAGTGTTTGTAGACGAACTTCCTCCACGATTTTCAGTTACAATTCTTGTTCAAAACCAGTCCAATCTTCATTAAATGACTTCAAATTTATATACAACCTTCTTATACTATTTTTAACAAGACTAAATAACATCCACTCTAAAATTATCAGAAAATCAAATTCGAAATTTAAACCCACATATTTAAGCTTGTTAAAAATCTAATTTTCACCATCCAAATGGATTTGGTTTGTTGAATTAATATTTGAGTCACAGTTACTGATTAAAAAATTAACTTAAAAGCTTGAGCAATCTTTTTCAAAAATTAAATAGTAATTTTGAGAATCTATTGGAGTTGAATGTTGAGTATTAGCCAATTATTTTTGGTCTAGTTAGTTGTTAAAATATGGGCTATAAAATTAAAAAGTAGGGAGCTCAGTTATTCTCATGTGAATTTTTTCCTATTTTTAAAGAGTAAAAAGAATGAACGACATTTTGCTAAGGGCCTTCGTGCTTTCAATATAGTGTGTGTGCGTGTGTGTATATATATATATATATTACCCGTGCTCTCAATTTACCCATACCGAATATTTATATTCGACTACATTAGAAATAAAAAAATTGTGGTTAAGAGACGGTGGAACACTTGTCCTCTAAAAATAATTTTTTTACACTTACTTTTCTTCTTATTGTTAGGTTGATAGGAAGATGTTCTTAGTTTCTCCTATTAAAATATAAGGTCAATCCGGTGTACAAGATATTTCGTATTCACGCAGGATTCGAGGAAAGATCTCACTTCAAGGGATATGATCAGTGGCGGAGCCACCTTACAACAAGAGGAGTCAATTGGCACTCTTTCGCCGGAAAATCTAGTGTATAGCTAGGTAACTTTTTTATTTATATCAATATACTATATATTGAATCCTCTAGCTTTTTCTGTGGCTTTAATTTTTTATACTTTGACAACCCTTGATAAAACTTGTAGCTCCGTACTTAGGTGTGATGCAGACACTCTATATTCTAATGCAAGTATTAATGACTGTTTCTGTTTTACTAGAAAAGTGCTAAACCTTTTCTTAAAATAAATTAATGAGAAAATAGAGGGTGAATCCTAGTTAAATATAATAACTACTCGATCTAACATTTTGATGTATTTATGATGTAGGGCTGAATGCGAAAATGTTGTATGCCAACTACACTTGCTCAATGATTGGCCATGAATGTAGTAATAAAAACATGCAATAAATGCAATAAGAAGGAATTTATCACCCCAATGCTAGATGACTTGGATGATTCTCCTTTCTGACATCAACGTGGAGTAATATAAAATGAAGATGGATAGGGAATTTTTGGATCTTGTGAATAAAAAGCGTATATCGAACAATGCAACCAGTGGACAAGACAAGCTTTTATATATTCTTTATAGTCAACCATTTACAATGTGCTCTTATAAAAAAAGTGAAGATCCCCCTTTGTTCTTTATCTCTTCTTATTTATAGAGAATATTCCTAAGAAACCCTAGAAAGTACGAAAGAAAGAATATCCAATGGAATATTCTTTCTTTCTATTCTAGATTTATTCTATCATTGCTTCTGTATACTCTTTGCTTGACCTCAGCACTAATCCCTCTTAAGGTGACTTATCGCCCTTATGTTGTGGTCGGATTGATCCTCGACCACGTACATTTGTAGTTATTAAGTCCAATCCAAATTTTGACCGATATAGTTAGTCCATCTACTTGTTTAGGTCGTGATCTTGGATGTCCTCGATGAGTGGATTCTGTCTACAACCGTTCAGAGGAAATTTGGTCGTGATGACTGAATTGAATCGTTCGAGGTCGAAGACACAGTGTTGTTAGCGAGGCTACGGTTGTGGCTGACGTAGGATGACGTCATGCCATATGCGTCATCATTACGCATCTTCCTAATATAGTGTCTGTGCTATTGTCGCTTCGATTTTGGTGTCGTTGACGACTCTTTGCCTCGATTCTGGTATTACCCAACCTTATAATTAGAGGAGAGGTGTTTCATTTTCGAAGCTTTCGCCATTTCCCCTTTTCTATGCATATCATTCTTTTTGATCTTCTTCTCTGATCTCCACTTCCAATTTTCTATAGCTTTTTCAATTCTCGTCCCTAATTTCTTTCCCGGTTGGTATCTTCTTTCTCCGACTTTGATGTACACAGTTTACTACGAAAATATGTCACATTCCCCTCATATTTACGATGGAGTCTCTGATGCCACTCCTTTATCGGTGGCCATTCCTCCCGGCGGTGAGGAATCCATGGTTGAGGAGGATGAAAGCTTCCCCATAGTGGAGGATATAGTTCCTAAGAATCCTTTGGTCAGAAATGATTTCCCTAAGGAACCTTCTCCGGCTCCTGCTCGGGAGGTTTCTGAGATGGGGCTGTGTCAAATAGCCGACCTCCGATCCAAATATCGTATTCCTTCTCAAGTAGAGATTATTTCGGCGGGAGGCGACATAGTACAAGTTCACCGACCTAGATATTGTGGTTTCTATGTTTACCCATTCCTAGTTGGTTATTTCTTCCTCTCCCCCATTAGCGAAGGAGTTTTACCGCTTTTACAATGTCTGCCCGACGTAGATCTCCCTTTATTTATACAAAGTTTTTTTATGCTGGCGAAGTATGCAGAGTTGGCCGGTTGTGAGGTCAATATTTGCCATCTGCTGCATCTATTCTCGCCCAACTTTAAAAGAGGCACATTGATATATTTGTGACATCATGGGATCAAAAAGTTGGCGGCCGGGATGGATGATAAGGCGAACCGATGATTCTGGCATAAATACTTCTTCATCAAGACCGAGAATCTAGTGATGAATGCGACTGGGTTTCCCGAGCAATGGAACTATAATCGTAAGTATCTTTCTATATATTCATTATTGTCCTTATTTCTCTTCTTCTTTCATTTTTGACTCACTTACGGCTTCCTTGTTTTCAGCTGAGAGGCGTGCACCTTCTCCTGTTTTTGATATTGAAGATTGGGTGGCTCGCATGTTACCCCACTCCGTGGAAATTCGTGACTGGGCGTTCACAAGCGCTTTGGACCCAAGACTTCGTCCAGTAAGTGTTATTTCTACCTTCCAACTTATTACCATCTCTATCGCCTTTTGACGCGACCTTCCTTTGGTGCCAGGTCGGCGAGTTTCCAAAAAGGTAAAGGCTCCAATGCATGCATTTTTCCAGGCTATCACGTCAGTTGGAAAGCAATTTGCTTTAACTGAGTCTGCTCGAGGAGGTCGGACCAAGCTCTGCCAATTAGCTACTCCGCCCCTCAAACTATTATCGTACCGGATGAGATCTCTTCCCTTCCTATCTTTCACCTTATGGACAAGTTGTCTTACGTCGATGAGGCATCACCGAGGAAAAAACAAAGGGCAGAGACCGGGAGGGCCATTGTCGCTGATGTTAAGCCGAAGAGATTTATTGCTTTCGAAGCAGAATCAGTGTTTACACTAGACATCGAGGCTGTTTTTGCGGCTAGTGCCGCCATAGAGATAAGACCCTATGAGGTTAAGGGGGTTCATGGTAGCGGAGAGCTTACGCGGGCTTCTAAAGGTGGCTCATCATCACCGGCTAGGAGAGGTAGAGTTTTCCCCACGGGGGACGATGTCTCTGGCTCGGACATCGACCCTGAGGAGGTTTGGTCCTTCATGTAGAGGACTACTCGCGTGTAGATAAGGATGGAGGGTCCTAATAAGAATATAGTCATTCCCGTGGATTATAACCTTTTAGCCAACTCAAAACGGGTGGTGCAGGCCTTCTCTCCCCTATGCGCGGTTTCTAAGAATAGGACGCTGAAAGATGCGGATCTGTCATTGGGTGTATCTGGCATGGCCTTGCGAGTAAGTTTGCTATTTCCATGTTAGGTTAAGTTTGTTTTGTATGTGTAACTTGCTTACACTAACCTCTTCTTTTTTTTGCATGTCAGACCCTTATTATGGAGATTGAGAACGATCGGTGGGAGGAGTGGAGGACGGCTATTTTGAGAAGATGACCTCCAAGTACAGAGAGTACCATTCAAAGCACCGAAACCTAGTCAACTTTCTCAGCCAGGATGGCCAGTTTTATTCGCTCCGTGACGGGCTCAAGTAGAAAGATGAGGAGCTGAAGAAGAAAGAAGAAGAGCCGAGGGAGAGGGACGAGGAACTTTTGAGGGCCATTAGCATGTGCAGCATGTTTGAGGGAGCACTAAAGGCTAATAAGGACGAGTTTGAGATGAGCAAGGGGGTGATGGCCGAGAATGCTGACCTTCAGGCGTAAGTGGCATCTTTAACGGTTAAACTCGAGCAAAAAGAGGCAACGTCTATCGACTTGAAGGATTAATTGAGTGCTAAGATCGAAGAGTTGGATCAAGCTGAGAAACTCAAAATGGCCGTTACGGCTGAGGCGGTGGCCCTAGATGATGCCCTCCGTGTTTGCAGGTCCGAGCAGGCTAACAGGGCATAGACGACGACGCTCAAGGTGGTGAGGCTAGAGGAGCGGATCATGGTTTTGGAGGCAAAGTTGTCCGAGTTGAATGAGCAAGTTATTGTTCTGAGGTCCGAGAAGACACAACAACAGGCACAGACGTCTACATCACATACTTTCACCGATCCCGGTGTGTCGCGAGAGTTGTATGAAATGTGGGTCCATGTCGAGGCTCAACTTCATGTGTACAAGTCTTTGAAGGCTCCTGGGAAGGTTTTTGAGGTGGAACTTGAGGACCTCCGTGGCAAGGCACGTGCAGCTCGTAAAGCTTGTAGTTACGATCCTGGTACACCCGGCGGGGATGACGATGATGACACCGCAGATGGGCTTGCCTTTGATCCTTGGTATGATGATGAGTATGATGTGGCGTAAAGCTTTTGTACTTAGTTTTTTTAGTTTGCCATTTCTGTGAGGGCGTCCTCGAGCCCTTTGTAAAAAGTATTGTAATCCAACAATTGAAATGGAACAATTTCCTTTTTGCTTTGTATTTTCGTATTCCCGTTTGCTATGTGGGAAAGTCCCTCATTTTTTCGGTCGTTTTCATGTAGTGTTGATTTTGACAGAATCGAACATATGCCGACTTGAGGCCAAGTGTTAGTTAGCTCGAATGAGGTCGAGGTTTGATTGATTCGAACGAGGTCGAAAATATAATAATTCAAAAAAGATCGAATGTAAAATAATTTGAATGAGGTCAAATGTAAAGTAATTCATGCGAAGTCGAATATCGGATAATTCGAGCAAGTCGAATGTAAAGTAATTCGAGCCAGGAAAATATCGAATAATTCGAGCGAGTCGAATGTAAAGTAATTCGAGCGAGGTTGAATGTTGAATAACTCAAGTGAGTCGAGTGTAAAGTAATTTGAGCGAGGTCGAATATCGAATAACTCGAGCGAGTTGAGTGTAAAATAATTCGAGCAAGGTTGAATATCGAATAATTTGAGCGAGTCGAATGTAAAGTAATTCGAGCAAGGTCGGATATCGAATAATTAGAGCGAGTCGGTAAAATAAGTCGAGCGAAGTTGAATGTCGAATAACTCAAGCGAGTCGAGTGTAAAGTCATTCGAGTGAGGTCGAATGCCGAATAACTCAAGCGAGTCGAGTGTAAAATAATTTAAGCGAGGTCAAATGTTGAATAAGATAACTCGAGCAAGAAGAGTGAAATAATTATAGCGAGATTGAATGTAGGATGTAAAATGATTTGGTGGAGTTGTGCAAAGATGTTGTAAGCTGCTTTGTTTATTTCAGTCATTGGAGTATTACATTTTTCTGTTTGTTCCATACATATATTTGAGAAGTTCTATTCTACCTAGTCCCTTCATCGCTTGGCTTGGAGAAGTAGTTGATAGGCGTGGCGATGAATTATACTTGAACTTTGAGACATCCCCTTCATCGCCTCGTTAAAAACCTCCCCGATAAAACACAATTGGGATAAAACCCGGGTAAGGGAAAAATAGTACGACTTGGGGGGCGTCCGTTCTCAGAAGTTGAAGTATTTGAGGTGGGCAATGTTCCAATTGTTTGGTAGTAGCTTTCCCTCCATTATTTCTAGTTGGAATGGTCCTCTGTTTGTTGCTGCCGTGATTTTGTATGGCCTATCCAAATTGGTTCCTAGTTTACCTTCTCTTTGGTCTTTGCTCACCTGTGTTTTGGCCTTGAGTACATAGTCCCTGACTTTGAGTGGTCTTACTTTGGCCTTTTTGTTATAATATTGTTCTGCTTGCTATTTTTGGGCTATCATTCTTATGTGAGTCATGTCTCTTTGTTCCCCCACTTCGTCGAAGTCTTGCTTTCTATTCTCGTCGTTGCTTGATCCGCTCTCATTGTAGTATCACTGTGTCAGTCCCATAGACTAGATAATATAGCATTTCTCTTGTGCTTGTTTTTGGCGTGGTATGGTATGCCCATAGTACTTCCGGTAGCAATTCCAGCCACAATCCATTGGTGTCTTCTAGTTTCTTATTCATGATGTTTAGTATTGTTTTGCTGGAGAATTCAGCTTGGCCGTTTCCTGTAGGGTGATATGCCATGGAGAGTATTCGCTTGATGTGCCATTTCTTAAAGAATTCAGCAGTCTTTTTCCTGGTGAACTGGGGTCCATTGTCACAGTTGATTTCTTTGGGGATGTCGAAGCAGCATATAATGTTCCTCCATATGAATGTGATAACTTTTTGTTCGTGTATCTGGGTGAATACACCTGCTTCTACCCATTTGAAAAAATAGTCAGTTAAAACCAAAAGAAATCGTATATTACCTCGTCCTGCTGGAAGGGGTCCGACGATATCTATCCCCCATTTGATGAACAGCCATGGCGATGTGACCGAGTAGAGGTGCTCGCTCGCTTGGTGTATCATAGGAGCGTATTTCTGGAACTGCTCTCACTTCTTGATGAAGTTGACGACTTCCTTCTTCATGGTAGGCCAATAATATCTTGCTCATATGAGGCATCTGACGAGGGCTCGGTTGCCGGTATGGGCACCGCAGTGGCCTTCGTGTACTTCCTCGAGGACGCGTTTGGTTTGGCCATAGGCATTTCACCAAAGGACAACCAAACATTCTTTTGTATAGGTCGTGGTTTATGATGTTGCATCTGGCTACTTGCATTCGAAGCTTTTTGGCTTCTTTTTTGTCTGATGGGAGTATTCCCTCCTGCAAATATGTTATAATATGGTTGCATAAGTCCCAAGTTAAATTTACATAGTGTACCTCAAGTTGTCCTATTGACGAGTGGAGAAGGGTAACCACGTTTTCTTTTCTACTCATGTTTGGTCTAACTTGGCGATGCCATCTGCCTTGATGTATTGTGCTCGAGGTATCTAGTCGAGTTGATATTCGTCAAATTCCGGCAGTAGTTTATGAATTTTTGCATGGTACTTTTTAGCCTCTACTCTTTGATTTGAAAAGTCCATGTGACTTGGTTGACAACGAGTTGTGAGTTGCATCGGAGGACGACTCATTGTGCTCCGTACTTGAGAGCTAGCTTTAGTCATGCAATTACGGACTCGTACTCGGCCTCATTGTTAGTCATATCGGGGCACCGTATGGACTGGTAGATGACTTCTCATGTTGGGACCTCGAGTACCAGTCCTAGTCCAGATCCTGATGTATTGGAATCGACATCGGTGTATAGGAATCATAGGTCGATAACCTGGGAGAGGTATGAGAAGTTTCCTGCTTGACCTTGGCATTATTTTGGCACTGAAATCAATTACGAAGTCGGCCAGTACCTATGATTTTATCGTTGTTTGCAGCTGATATATTATATCGTGCTTGCTTAATTCTATGGCCCACTTGGCCTATCTCCTTGACAGCTCGGGTTTATGTAGGATGCTCCTTAGTGGGGAGGTTGTGACCACCAATATAGGGTGACATTGAAAGTAGGGTCTAAGCTTTCGTAAAGCTATGACTAATGCCAAGGCTAAATTTTCGAGGTGGGGGTACCTCATTTTGGCGTCTACCAGGGTTTTGCTAATGTAATAGATGGAGATTACGTACCTTTGTTTTCGCGGACCAACATTGCACTTACTGCGACCTCTGATACGACCAAGTATATCAATGGGCGTTCGCCGGGTTCTAATTTGGCGAGTAGCGGGGGCGAGGACATGTATTCCTTTAGTTCTCTTAAGACTTTGATGCATTCTGAATTCCACTTTAGTTCATTGTCCTTTTTAAGCACGTTAAAGAATTTGTGGCATTTATTAGAGAATCATGAGATGAACCTCGATAGTGAAGCTATACGATCGGTCAGTTTTTGTACCTATTTCTTATTGGTCAATACTTCGGGTATTCCCTCGATGGCTAAGATCTGGTTGGGGTTGACCTCGATGCCTCTTTGTGACACCAGAAAGCCAAGGAACTTGCCCGAGGTTATGCTGAAGGCACACTTTTCGGGGTTTAGCTTCATGCCGTATCGCCTATGTATATTGAAGGCTTCCTTCAAATGGTCAATGTGGTATTCCTTCCTTTTTATTTGACCAATATATCGTCTATGTAAACTTTTATTGTTTTGTTGAGTTGGTCCTTGAATATTTTAGTGACCAGTTTTTCATAAGTTGCTCATGCGTTCTTCAACCCGAATGGCATGACTCTATAGTAGTACATCCCCTGATGGGTGATGAAAGTGGTATTTTCCTGGTACTCCTCCTCCATGAGTATTTGGTTGGAACCTGAATAGCCATCCAAGAAACTTAATAACTCGTGCCATGCCGTTGCGTCAATGAATTGATCGATGTAAGGTAACGGAAAAGAGTCTTTCGAACAGGCCTTGTTTAGGTCCATGAAATCCATTCACATCCGCCACTTTCCATTTTTCTTTTTCACCATGACCACGTTGGCGACCCATTCGGGGTATTTCGACTCTCAGATGGAGCCGTTAGCGAGTAGTTTATCCACTTCATCACGGATGGCCTTGTTGATTGTGGCATTGAATTTTCTTTTTATTTGTCGTACCGATAGGTAGAGTGGATCGACATTCAACTTATGTGTGGCAATGTCTTTCGGGATACCTACCATATCTGCATTAGAGAAAGTAAACAGATCGACGTTGTCAATTAAAAATTTATTAAATTTACCTAGTTTTGAGAGTTTATGGGTGATGTAAACCTTTTTGTTGTGGTCGTTTTTTTCTAGTTAGACGGGGTCGAGGCCTTCTACTGATGATCATGTGGCTTCCATGACATCGGATCCTTGATGACGTCTTTTTGTTCGTCGAGTTTGGTCCCCGACTTTAGTAATTTCTATGCTCCCGAGCCTATTCCCTTTAACTGTTGAGTGTATGTACAATCTTGGGCGATGTAGTAGCACTCTTGGCTATGTGTTATTCACCTAGGATGCTAAATATCCCCCACAGAGTAGGAAACTTGATTACTTGATATAAGCTGGACTAGAAGTCCCCTCATGACGTGTATACAAGGTCGCCTTATGATGGTGTTGTAAGTTGTACCCTGGTTCATGATATGAAATGTTTCTAGGGTTACACCCCGACCAGAACGGGCAGTGTTATCTCCCTGAGGTTCGCTCAACTGCATTGTTAAAACCCATTAGCGTTATGCAACGTGGTACTATATTGTCCTCAAGTCTCATTTGTGTGAGAACTTGAGGGTGAATAATACATGTGTTGCTCCCGTCGTCTACCATTATTCTTTTTACATCAGTGTCTAAAATATGTAAAGTAATGACAAGGGCATAGAAGTGAGGAAAGGTAAAACCGTAGGTATCTGACTTATCGAAGATGACACTATATTTGAGGTCATCATACCATTCATGAGTGATCGTCTACTTTAGTTTATGTGTGGTGGTAAACTTCACGAGATTGATTGCTGCTTCGTCGCCTCCGCCGATGATCATTTGGATGGTGCGGGCAGGAGAGGGTGGCTTTGGAGGGCCTTGGTATTGTTATTGTCTGTGGCAGAAGTTGGCTCTTACTCGGTCGCTCATCAGCTCCCTTATTTGTCCTTGGTGGCAGAGGCGGATCCAGAATTTCAGGAGGATGGGTGCACCATTATCCGACCACCATTTGATTTAGTTATCTAAAACTTACCTTGGAGAACTATCAATAATAGCAACATTATTTATAGTTACAAGTATTAAACTTAATATTTAATTCAAAAATATATCAAAGGGTGAACCCAAAAATAGAAGAATGCATGGAAAAAAAAAGATAGTGCATGGGATTTGAACAGAACGGAAAAGAATGAAAAAGAGAAATAGAAAAATGGCTAAGAGATAGTAGATAGGGAAGTGGATTCGAACATAAGACCTAGGGGTCAATGGTGAACAAAGCAACTAGTGCACCAAATGCTCTTTTGACCATGGGTTCCCACATGAAAAACTAAGTACTTTATCCGAAAAATATCCTTATGATACACAGCCTAAGGAGGGGAGCAGGGTGCCCGTGCCCCATGCCCCTCCACGTGGATCCGCCTTTATTTGGTGGAGCATGTTCACTATTTCTTATCGTAAGGATATGCAGTCTTCGGTCTTGTGACCCTACTCCTGATGAACTCATAGAGGGCGTTCGACTTTTTGGTACTTGGGTCAGACTTTATCTTTTGTGTCCACTTCACCTTCGGGCCGAGCTTCTCTAGCGCGTACACTATTTCTGAAGGGGAAACACAAAAATAGTGAGCAGATAAGAGTGGAAGCATACCTCTTTCATTTCGTTTAGTCCTTGTATGTGGGCTAGACGACCCTTCTGTATGGCGAGGAGAGGGTGGAATGGCCGTTTTGACATATGGTTGGTGTCTATCCCGGTTGAGGCGTGGACCAGAATGATCTTTTCGACCGTCATTGCGACAGTCTTTCCTCAATTTTATTTGGACTGACATTAGCTGTTGGGTTGGACCGTTGAGGTCATCCTCATCTGCTCTTACCTCGACACAATAGGCATCATGAATTTCTTCCCAAGTGGTGTTGGGGTATTTTATGAGTCAACTAAACAACTTTCTGGTTGCCCTCGACCCAATCCTGTTCAACCCATTTTGGAAAACTGCCACCGCCATCCCTTTTCATACGTTTGGCAAGCTCATTCTTACTCTGTTGAACCGAGCGAAGAAGTCCTTGATCCCCTCGCCGGGCGATTGTCTGACAGCGAATATGTCATTCACCCTGGCCTCCGCCTTCTTATCCCTGGTGTAGGCGGTGAGAAACTTGTCGGCCATTTCCTCGAACGTTGTTATTGAACGTGCTGGTAATTGTAAGTACTATGTTAAGGCCCCCCTATTAGGGTTTCGCCAAACTTTTTCAGCAACACTCATGGTACCTGCTTTTTTGAGAGGACCTTTCCTTTTACTACTGTGACGTAATGAATGATGTGATCTTTAGGATCTATTGTGCCATCGTATATCTTCAAATATGGTGGCATTTTGAAGGTCTTGGGTATGGCGTGTGGGGATGCCTCCTCACTGTACGGTTGTTCGACGAACCGGTCATTGTCCCGTTTTGGTAGCAGTTTTGGGGCATCCGGTATCTTATCAACCCTTTCTTGATGCTCCTCATTTGGTCACGAAGCACTTTATTCTCGTTCTCCATTTGTTCCATTTTCTTTAGAATGGCTGTATGTGTGTCATTGCCTGCATCAATAGCAGTGTAAGTGTTACTTGTCGGGAGAGGAGCGGGGCAGGTTGCTCGTTGGCGGTTGTTACGGTATCCGCTCGCTTCTACTCGCCCCTTGAACGAGTTTGTCGAGTATGTTGTTTAGAGTACTTGTCAACCATGCCTCCAATAGTTTTTTCACTTATGGTGGCACTTTCTCAGTTGTGGATGTGGAGGATCCCCTTTCGCGTGAAGCGGTTACACTACTATGAGGGAGAGGTGAGTCGCTCCGCTGGATGAAGTGCTCGGCGTCATATTCTCCTCGCCTTCTCTGTCAACCTCGTTGATGTTGTTCAGGAGGTTGGCAGTGACGTCTACTACTACTTTACGTCTTTCATCTCCCTTTCCTCCTATTGCTAGTTCGTGCAAACGAGAAAAAGATGGTTGTTGTCGTATATTTTTTTTATCTAGAAGAAACTAAAATTTTAATTAGAAACTCTCCACAGACGACGCCAAATTATTTTACTAGAAAAGTGCTAAACCATTTCTTAAAACGAATTAATTAGAAAATAGAGTATGAATCCTAGTTAAATATAATAACCACTAGATCTAACATTTAGATGTATTGATGATGTAGTGCTGAATTCGAAAATGTTATATGTCAACTACAAATTCTCAATGATTGTCAATGAATGTAGTAATAAAAGAATGCAATAAATATTGATAATGGTAATAAAAGAAGGAATTTATCACCCATATGTTATATGACTTGGATGACTCTCATTCGTGACAGCAACATAGAGTAATAGAAAATGAAGATGGAAAAGGAATCTTTGGATCTTGTGACTAAAAAGCATATATCGAACAATGTAATTAGTGGACAAGACAAGCTTTTGTATATTCTTTATAGTCAACCATTTATAATGTGCTCTTATTAGAAAAGTGAAATCCCCTTTTGTTCTTTATCTCTTCCTATTTATAGGGAATATTCCTAAGAAATCCTAAAAAGTACAACTGATTAGATATTCTTTCTTTCTATTCTAGACTTATTCTACCGATGCTTTCGTACACTCTTTGCTTGACATCGGAATTAATCCCTCTTAAAATGACTCCTCGCCCTTATGTCGTGGTCGACTTGATCCTCGACCATGTTCATTTGCAGTTATTAAGTCCAGTCCAAATTTTGACCGATGCAGTCCATATCTCAAACGCGTAAAGTTTCTCCTATTGAATACCATATATAATTAATCCTAAATTATAATATTGACCAGATTCGTGTTTATATTTGTTTGGCTCAAAAGTTAACAATATACTTTGTAAGCTAGAAAACAATCAAAAATATGAAAGGATAAATCGTAATCAAATATAATAGACCTAGAGATGTAAAAATGATATTTTTGTTGTAGATCTGATATTACAAGTTGATAATATAAACTCAAGAGAAGATGTTTGTTGGAGATAGAGATAGAGAGAGAGTGAGAGAAAATAAGAGAGTAGTATTATTCAAGAATAATAATCCTCATGCCCCTTTACAATGGGAAGGTCCTCCTTATATAGGGTAGGACTTCCTCGAAATAATTATAAAAGTACAAAAAGTGGTCGACGTCCTCCTAGCGAGGACGCCGGGTTTTAACTAGCGTCGCCTTCATCCTTATGCCCGAGACGTACCCTTACTTTAGTAGACGTATACTTATTGGGCGTACCCTTTGGCGTAGAGACATAGAGGGCCAAATTTGACACCATACAGTTAGTCCCTCCGCTCGTTGGAGACGTATCCAGTAGTCGCCTTCAATGGGCGAAAATGCATACCTCGTTTTTGGGAAATTTGACCTCGCCATGGGGGTGGTGGCGTGAGTGAGGGGAAATATATGGCATCGTTGAACTGTTGACGCATGGCCCCCCTTTCGAAATGATATCATCCCCCACATGCATCATAATTACACTTGCTCCCGAGGTGGTTCAGGGGATGATGTGATGTTTTGGTTTCCTGCGCCGATTTTGAATCATGCCTCTTCGATTTCCATGCATCCTAACCCTATAAATAGAGGGAAGGTTCAATCTATTTTATCTTTCGAACCTTTGAACTTTTTCTGCTTCCTTTTTTATCTCTCTTTCTGGTAATCGCTATTCCGTGCGAGACTCTTCCATTTCTTTTGAGACCACACTTCTTATCGTTAGAGCTTCATTTCTCATAGAAAATATATGAACAAAATGTGGTCAAAGTAGTAAAAAGGCCAAGGATAATACCCCATCTAGGGCTCCGCCATCTTCCGGTGGTGAAGGGGAAAAGGCAGAGAAGGCCCTTGTCCCTCTCAGTATAGACAACGTCCTCCTGAAGGAGATACATGTTCGTAGGGATTTCCCACCAACTAAGAGCCCAGCCCTTCCCTGGGAGCACAACGAGTTATTACAATCCCACTTGGATGAACTTCGAGAGACGTACCACATTCTGGACCACGTGGAGATGGTGTCGGCAGGGACGGACTATGCCAATACGCATCGGCATGGGTACTACACATTCTATGAGTACCCGTTCTTGATCGGTTACAGTTTTCAAATCTACCCCCTAATGGAGGAGCTTTGCCATTTTCACCACGTGTGTCCGGCTCAACTCACTCCCTACACTTTGAAGGTATGCCGTATTATGACCACCTATGTGGCCAGGGCTGAGTGCAGCATCTCGGTCCACCACCTCTTACAGTTATTCAGCCTGTGTTACCTGAGGGATACCATGCTGCAGCTGAAAAGTTGTGGCACAAGGGGATTGGTTGTTAAAGCCGATGACAATACTAACCGTCGCTTTTGGCGTAAATACTTCTACATCAGGACGGAGCACCTGGTGTCTAATCCCGAAGGGTTCCCGGAAAGATGGAATCTAGAACGTAAGTATTTTTACTTGTAGAATTCAGGACTGCTCGCGATTTTGACCATACGACCATTGTGATTTCTTTTGCTTTCCCCCCTTTTTTGCAGCGAGGGCTTCTCCACCTCGGTTCATTGAAAATATTAGGTCTTGGGTGGAGAGAATGATTCCGTATGCGGAGGAATGCCGCACCTGGGCTGCATTTCGTGAACGATACGGCTCGCCAGGTAACTCTTTGACTATGGTTTAGAGGTTTCCTTAGGTTTCGTTACCTGACTTATTCGCGTTGGTAGGTCGGAGCGCCCCCAAGAAGAAGAAGAAGAGCGTCGTTACCTCGCCTGGGGCAGGGACTGACTATGAAGACGAATACATACCCTGTGGCATGCCTAGTGATTACGTTCCGGAGGTTCCCCAACCTGAGGTTGCTCCTGCGGCGGCGTCCAAAAGTGAAGCAACTCCTTCACTTCCATCCTCACGGCCTGTGGAGGAGACTTCCGAGGGCGAGGAGCAGCTGGAAAGGAAAAGATGTCAGTTGATGACTGGCAAGGGGATAGCCACAGAAGATGAGAGGGCGAGTGAGCCCCGTCGGGAGTCAAGGCCAGTTTTTATGGTCGATGCCATCCGTTCTGGAAGGTCGGCTCCCCTAGGGAGGGCAGTTCCTGACACCACCCCATCACACATTCTGGAGAGTGGCTCATCGGCTGCTGCTAAAGAAACGGGTAATGGTAAGAGGGTGGACCCTGAGGCTGCCTCCGCGGATACAGATGCATTAATGAGAGGTCCGCCCCGCGTGGGAATGATGGCGGGTAGATCCAACCGCCGAATTCTGATCCCGGGTAGGTATAACCTGTTGCAACACAGCGAGCAGGCCGCAGCGGATATGACTCTGTTGTGCGCGGCTGCTGAGCGTGAAATGTTAAAAGGTGTTAGCGACGGGGAATTATCCCGGAGGGTAGCTGGCGCGACCTTGCAGGTATATTTCAGTTTTCTTCATGTATCGTAAAGTAAACTTTGATGCATACTGACTTGCTTTTCCTCTTTTCCCTCTTCTTTAGACTCTCATCCTTGAGGTAGAGAGGGGGAGGAGAGTGCAAAGGAAGGCCGCCACCTTTAACAAGGTGGTATAGAAGTATCGGCGATGCCATGCCAAACCTCAAGCGCTGGCGGACCTGCTCAAGCAGGACCCGAAATTTTGGGTTTTCCGTGAGGGCTTGGAGCAGTCAGAGGCCCAACTGAAGCGAAGGGTGGTCGAGATGGAGCAAGTTGATGACCAGCTGATGGCTGCTTTGGCTTGGAATATTGAACTGGAGACTCTTCTCCAGTCAAAGGAAGAGGAACTGGAGGTCGGCCGTGGGGTAGCGAAGGAAGCCGCTGATTTGCGAGCCAAGGGCCTTGACAAACGAGCTCGATGCCAAGGCGGCTGAGGTTGAGGCCCTTAAGCAGACTGTTGCGTCCAAGTCTGATGAGGATGCACATGGCGAGGCGCAGGAGATGTGGGTGTACACCAAAGCCAAGTTAGTCGTGTTCGAGGAATTCTTAGCTGCGGGCCGAGCTACTGAGGCGGAGGTTCAGGATCAGCGGCATATAGCTCAGGTCGACCGCGAAACCTGCAGGTATAGTTCCGACTCCCCAGACCGGGTGGGCTATAATTCTGAAGACGTTAACCGTCTAGGTTCCAGGTCCTGGATATTTGTAACTAATCAGGCCGGGGGCAGCAGTGGACGAGATGGCGGACCGACGGAGGACGGTGCACGGAATGGCGAACCTCCTTAGGACTTGTCTTCATTTTGTTTTTCCATTTTTGGAGATGTAAATGGGTTCTTTTGTACATGTATTTTTTGATGATAATGGAAGTTATACTTTTGTTGTTACTCTTTTCCTCTTGTATCTTTTATTTCTGGTATCTCGTCCCTGCAGTGTGGATGCTCGCTTGTTTGTAAGGTTTTTTGTGTGCTTCTTGAACGTTGCTTGTGTTATCCACCGATAGGAGGTGGTTTTGATGCTAAATAGTGGCGTTGTTTCATCTGCTAATTGTGCGCCTTGCGCCGCAATCGAATAGGGTTAGCGACCGTTGGCAACGGTGGCCGTAGCCGTAATATTGTCGATGGCCTTAGCCATGTATGTAACATTGGCTGTCGTCGAGTTACTCGTTTGTCGTAGTCGAACTGGGTCAACTTATTCACGATGATGGCTTTAGACTTTTACGTGTTGGGGACGACCTTGGACGTATATGTGACTTCGACTGTCGTCGAGTTACTTCGTTTGTCGTAGTCGAACTAGGTCGACTTATTGACGACGATGGCTTTAGCCTTTTACGTGTTGGGGAAGGCCTTGGCCCTATATGTGACTTCGACTGTCATCGAGTTACTTTGTTTGTCGTAGTCGAACTGGGTCGACTTATTGACGACGATGGCTTTAGCCTTTTACGTGTTGGGGACGGTCTTGGCCGTATATGTGACTTCAACTATCGACGAGTTACTTCGTTTGTCGTAGTCGAACTGGGTCGACTTATTGACGACGATGGCCTTAGCCATTTGCACGTTAGAGATGGCCTTAGTCGTTCATACATTGGAGATGGCCATAGCCGTTCATACATTGGAGATGGCCATAGCCGTTCATACATTGGAGATGGCCATAGCCATTCATACATTGGAGATGGACATAGCCGTTCATACATTGGAGAGGGCCATAGCCGTTCATACATTGGAGATAGCCATAGCCGTTCATACATTGGAGATGGCCATAGCCGTTCATACATTGGAGATGGCCATAACCGTTTATACATTGGAGATCATGCTAGCCCAGTCCCTTTGTCATGCCAGTCAGGAGGGCGTATGGAGTGGCTGGTGTGATAAACTTGTTTCGTAAGTATCTCCAGGTGTCCCCTCTACCGCCTCATTAAAAACCTTCCCGAGAAAACCCAATTGGGACAAAACTCGGGTAAGGGAAAAAGAGTGCGACTCGGGAGACGCCTTTCAGAAATGGAAATACTTGAGGTGGGCGACATTCCAATTGTTTTGGAGCGCCTTTCCTTCCATTATTTCTAATTGAAATGCTCCTTTATTTGCTGCTGTTGTGGTTTTGTATGGTCCGTCCCAGTTGGTGCCCAACTTTCCTTCGCTTGGGTCTTTTGACGCCAACGTTTTGTCTTTGAGGACGTAGTCACCCACTTTGAGTGGTCGAATTTTGGCATTCTTGTCGTAGTACCTTTCGACTTGTTGTTTCTGGGCCACCATTCTTATGTGGGCCATTTCTCTTCTTTCCTCGGCCCCATCGAGGTCTTAAAGTATGTTCATGTCATTCTCTGCTCCGCTTGTATGTGAATACCTCAAGCTTGGTTCGCCGACTTCGACCGGTATGACCGCGTCGGTTCCGTAGACCAGTGAGTATGGTGTTTCTCCTGTGGAGGATTTGGGCGTGGTCCGGTATGCCCATAGCACTTCCAGTAGTAGCTCAGGCCATAGCCCTTTGGCGTCCTCGAGCTTCTTCTTCAGTATGTTCAGTATCGTTTTGTTGGACGACTCTGCTTGGCCGTTGGCGGAGGGGTGGTATGGTGTGGAGAGTATTCGCTTAATTTTCCATTTGTCGAAGAACTCTGTTGTCTTCTGACCGATGAACTACCGTCCGTTGTCGCAGCTGATTTCTTTGGGGATGCCGAAGCGGCAGATGATATTCTTCCATATGAAGGCGATGACTTCCTGTTCGCGTATTTGGGCGTACGCACCTGCTTCCACCCACTTGGAAAAATAGTCAGTTAAAACTAATAGAAATCGTACCTTTCCTCGTCCTGTTGGTAGCAGACCGACTATGTCAATTCCCCCTTTGATGAAAGGCCATGGGGAAGTGACTAAGTGGAGAGGCTCTCCTGGTTGGTGTATCATGGGGACGTACTTTTGGCATTTTTCACATCGGCGGACATATTCCGCCGCATCTTTTTTCATAGTTGGCTAATAGTAGCCGACCCATATTATGCAGCGCACGAGGGCTCAGTTACCTGTGTGGGTGCCGCAGTGACCTTCGTGTACCTCTTCGAGTACTGGCGTCGTTTGGTGCGGCCCTAGGCACTTGGCCAGGGGTCCGCCAAACGTCCTTTTGTAGAGCTCGTGGTTTATCAGGCAATACCGGGCAGCCTGTACGCGGAGCTTCTTGGCTTCTTTTTTGTTAGGTGGGAGTGTTCCATCCTGCAGATAGGACACAAACTGGTTGCGCCAGTCCCAAGTCAAATTTAAGGAGAGTACCTCAGTGTGATCAATGGCTGAATGAAGGAGGGTGACCACGCTTTCTTTGTCGA
Organism: Nicotiana glauca; assembly: GCA_026770625.1. Classification (NCBI taxonomy): domain Eukaryota; kingdom Viridiplantae; phylum Streptophyta; class Magnoliopsida; order Solanales; family Solanaceae; genus Nicotiana; species Nicotiana glauca. The sequence goes on from MU780936.1 coordinate 125,428, forward strand.
AGTTTTTAGTGGCTGCGGCTAATTTTGCTAGGCCTTCTACCTTAGCGTTCCGCGCTCTCGGGACCTGTTCGAAGCGGCACTCATCGAGCTCAGTCATTAATCTGTGGATTTCTGACTGGTACTTTTGCAATCTCTACTTCTTGATTTGGTAAGTCCCAGTGACCTGGTTCACCACGAGCTGGGAGTTGCAATGAAGGATGAGTCGTAGAGCTCCATACTTGATGGCTAGTTTTATACCTGCAATAACAGCCTCGTACTCGGCCTCATTGTTAGTCATCTCGGGGCATCGTATGGACTGTCGAATTATTTTGCCCGTGGGGACCTCGAGAACGAGTCCTAGTCCCGATCCCGAGGCATTAGCGGCGCCGTCAGTATAAAGAGCCCATAGGTCGGTATTGGGGGGGGCACGATGTGCCTTTCGTTCCGCCTCCGGCAGTGTTTCTGCGCTGAAGTCGGCTATGAAGTCGGCGAGTACTTGCGACTTGATGGTGGTTCTCGGGAGATACGAGATATCGAGCTCGCTGAGCTCTATGGCCCATCTGGCGAGCCTGCCTGATAACTCAGGCTTATGTAGAATGCTTCTCAAGGGGAAGGTTGTTACTACTTTTATGGGGTGGCATTGAAAATAGGGTCGGAGCTTCCGTGAAGCTACGACCAGCGCCAGAGCTAATTTTTCAAGGTGTGGATACCGTGTTTCGGCGTCCACTAAGGTTTTGCTAATATAGTAAATGGGGGATTGCATACCTTTGGCCTCACGAACCAATACTGCGCTGACGGCGACCTCGAATACAGCCAGATACACCAGCAGAGGCTCGCCTGGATTTGCTTTGGCCAGCAGTGGTGGCAAAGATAGGTACGCCTTCAGTTTTCTCAAGGCTTCGGCGCATTCCTCATTTCACTGTGATCCATTGTCTTTTCTTAGTACATTGAATAATTTGTGGCATCTGTCGGAGGATCGCGAGATGAATCTAGATAGGGCGATTATTCGCCCCGTCAGCTGTTGCACCTGTTTCTTGTTGTTCACCATCTCAGGTATTGCGTCTATCGCCTTGATCTGATCTGGGTTGATTTCGATATTCGTTGTGATACGAGAAATCCTAGGAATTTCCCTGAGGCTACACCGAAGGCGCATTTTTTGGGGTTCAGTTTCATCCCGTACCTCCTTAATATTCCGAAGGCTTCCTTCAGATGGTCGATGTGGTCCTCTTTTCTTGTCGACTTAACCAACATATCGTCGATATAGACTTCCATAGTCTTACCGCGCTGCTTTTTGAACATCTTGGTGACCAGTCTCTGGTATGTAGTGAGCCCAAAGGGCATTACTTTGTAGCACTAAGTCCCTTGATGGGTGATTAAATTCGTCTTCTCCTGATCCTCCTCGGCCATCATGATTTGATTGTAGCCAGAGTAGGCATCTAGAAAGCTCAACAACTCATGTCCTGCAGTGGCGTCGATCAATTGTTCGATGTGAGGTAGTGGGAATGAATCCTTCGGGCATGCTTTGTTCAGATCGGTGAAATCTACGCACATTCTCCACTTCCCATTTTTCTTTTTGACCATGACGACGTTGGAGACCCATTGGGGGTACTTTGATTCCCTGATGGAGCCGTTGGCAAGTAGTTTGTCTACTTCCTCACTGACCGCTTCATTGATTGCGACGTTGAATTTCCTTCTCATTTGTCGTACGGGCGGATGTAATGGATCGACGTTCAGCTTGTGGGTGGCGATATCTCGTGGGATTCCTGGCATATCTGAATGGGAGAAAGCAAATAGATCTGCATGGTTAGTTAGGAATTCACGATACTTACTTGGGTTGGCGAGGCCATGCCCGATGTAGGCTTTCTATGCTGGGTCGGTGTCGTCCAATTGGACTGGGTCGAGATCTTCGACCGTTGCTTTACAGGCTTCCATGACGTTGGGATCTCTAATGGCGTCCAATTTCGAGTCGACTTTAGTCCCCAACACGGCTAACTGCTATGCCTCCGCACTCACCTCCCTCAGTTGTTGGGTGTAGGCGCAATCTTGAGCTATTTTGTAGCATTCCTGTGCGGTGCGTGGCTTGCCCCTGATGTTGAATACTCTCCATAGGGTAGGGAATTTGATCACTTCGTAAAGACTTGAAGGGACCGCTCGCATGGCGTGTATCCACGGGCGCCCTATGATGACGTTGTACGTCGTTTCTTGGTTCATCACGTGAAAAGTTGTTTCCAGCGTGACTCCTCCAGCTAAGACGGGCAGTGTTATTTCTCTGGATGTCCGTTCCACTGCATTGTTGAAACCAGTTAGTGTTATGCAGTGCGGTATTACCCTATCCTCGAGTCCCATTTGTGCGAGGACCCTTAGGTGGATAATACAGGCGCCACTTCCATCGTCGATCATGACTCTTTTAACATCCGTATCAGCGATACGTAAAGTAATAACTAAAGCATCATAATGAGGGAAAGACAAACCGTCGGCATCAGACTTATCGAAGGTGATACTATCTTCGAAGTCGTCATACCGTTCATGGGCGATGGTCCGCTTCAGTCTGTGTGTGTTGGCGAATTTGACGTGATTGACCACTGAGTCGTCGCCGCCTCCGACGATCATGTTTATTGTTCGTGTTGGGGAAGGCAGCTTTAGCGGCCCGTGGGGTTGTTCTCGTCCGCGTGCAAAGTTGATTTTCCCTTTGTCGCTGAGTAATTCCCTCAGGTATCCCTGGTTCAGCATCCTGACCACTTCTTGCCGTAGGCCTATGCAGTCCTCAGTTTTGTGTCACCGTTCCTGATGGAACTCGTATAGGATGTTTGATTTCCTTCTGGCAGGGTCTGATTTCATCTTCTGCGGCCATTGCACCTTGGTGCCCAGCTTTTCCAGTGCGTACACTATTTCTGAAGGAGACACACAAAAATTATGGGCGGATAATAAGGGGGCGTACCTCTTTCGTTTCGGAGTGGGGCGACGTGTCATTGTAACACGTCTGTATGTCTTGGTGGCGGATGGGAGGATCTGGTGTATGGCTGATGTCGGTCTCTGTTGGAGCGTGGGAGTTGTTCTCGTTGTCCTTCGTTGCGTCGATCTCTCCTTGTTTCTGAGTGTATCGCTGTTAGCCATTGGGTCGGCCCATTAAGATCATCTTCGCCCGCTCGTACCTCGGCACAATAGGCGTCGTGGATTTCCTCCCATGTGGTAGGGGATATATCATGAGGCGGCTCAACAGCTTCTTGGTCGCCCTCGAACTGTCCCTGCTTAGCCCGTTCTGGAAATCGACGACTGCCATACCTTCCGATACATTTGGCAGACTCATCCTTACCCTATTAAACCTGGCTAGGAAGTCCCTGAGCCCTTCTCCTGTGGTTTGTCTGACGGCGAAGATGTCGTTGAACCTTGCTTCCGCTTTCTTCGCACCCGTATGGGTGGTGACGAACTTATCCGCCATTTCCTGGAATGATGATATCGCCTTAGCTGGTAACTGAGAATACCATGTTAAGGCCCCCCTATCAACGTCTCGCCAAACTTCTTCAGCAGCACCGACGGTACCTGTTCTTTTGATAGGTCGTTGCCCTTCACAGCAGTGACGTAGTGGATCAGATAATCCTCGAGATCTGTGGTTCCGTCGTACACCCTCAAGTAGGGAGGCATCTTGAAGGTCTTTAGGATAGAGTAGGGGCAGCTTCTTCAGTGTATGGTTGTTCTACGAACCTCCCCACGTCGCGTTTTGGTAGCAACTTGGGAGCTCCGGGGATCTTGTCGACCCTTTCCTGGTGTTCCTTCATTTGGTCGCGGAGTGCTTTGTTTTCGTTTTCCATTTCTTCCATATTCTTTAGGATAGCTGTTAGCGTACCATTGCTGGTCTGGGCCTCGATGGGTTGGTTATTTACTCGTCTAACCTCAGGTTCGCCCATGGAAGCGGTGGTGCTTATTGTTGGTACACGCCTGATGTTGCCTTGCAGTGATTTCTCAACCAAGCCACTTAGGGTGCTTGTTAGCCACTCTTCCAGTAGCTTTTTAACCACCGAGGGTGATTCTTTAGCAGCAGACGCGGAAGCTCTTTTTTCGTGCAAGATTGTCAGATCTTCGGATGGGGAAGATGAGATCTCTGCACCTGGTGTGATGCTAGGGGTTGCATTCATTAACATCGTCATTGGCCTCGTTGAGAGGACCAAGAAGATTGGCTGTGACACCCACTATAGCTTTCGATCTTGTATTATTTTCGGCCATCTTTTGTTTTCGTGTGGTGTAGAGAAAGGTGGTTGGTTGGTCTCTAGGTGGATACTATGATTTTGATTCTCGAAATCCCCACAAACGACGCCAAATTGTTTGGCTCAAAAGTTAACAATATACTTTGTAAGCTAGAAAACAATCAAAAATATGAAAGGGTAAATCGTAATAAAATATAATAGACCTAGAGATGTAAAAATGATATTTTTGTTGTATATCTGATATTACAAGTTGATAATATGAACTCAAGAGAAGATGTTCGTTGGAGATAGAGATAGAGAGAGAGTGAGAGAAAATAAGAGAGTAGTATTATTCAAGAATAATAATTCTCATGCCCTTTTACAATGGGAAGGTCCTCTTTATATAGGGGAGACTTTCCTCGAAATAATTATAAAAGTACAAAAAGTGGTCGACGTCCTCCTAGCGAGGACGCCGGGTTTTAACTGGCGTCGCCTTCATCCTTACGCCCGAGCCGCACCCTTACTTTAGTAGACTTATACTTATTGGGCGTACCCTTCGGCATAGAGACGTAGAGGGCCAAATTTGACACCATACGATATTACTTGAAGGTGGCGGCAGAGATAATGAGGATGACGCTATAGCTAAGATATGCAGATAGTGAGAGACTTTCCAGAAAGAAGAAGAAAAAAAGGTTTTACAAAATAACTAGGAGGAGTATTTCAGGAGCACCAGTAATTTGAAAACCAATATATTCTTTTTGACTTGGTTCTAATTGCATCAGTTAGATCAAGTTGATATAACGTCACACTATTTTAAATTAATTGTTAGTCAATGACAAGAAAATTAGAAAAGACTAATTTACATTAGTCAATGCGTAATTTCATTAAAAAAAATGTATAACTTCATTGAATGAATTAATTAATTAGTGTGTATTATACCTTTCTAGAATCTGCTGATGCTAGTTTGTAGCCTCCAAACTTTTAAAGAAAGGCAACTATATAGTCAATGAACTTTATTTTTATAAACTGATTCAGGATTCAAATTTGGTTGACTTAATCTAGAGGTAAGCATTATTCGGAATAATTGGCCGTAAAGCGCTTGTGAGTGGTTTTTTAAGTCCACCGTCAAATTCAAGGCTCAATCCTGGATAGGCATTGTGAATTGCAAGCTGAATGGCGGTAGGGGCAAAGGAAATTTTCGGTGGAGCGGTAAAATATACAGAGATTAAAAAAAATACCAACAGCAAAAGTACTCAGTTGGGCCGACACTGACATTGTGAGATGAAAGCTAGGGGAGTGATTGAGATAGGATACTGCAGTAGTCCTAGCATACTAGATGTTGTGCATATCGACCTGTTTTATTCCATAGCTGACGTGTTGTAGCCAATGGCGGAGGCAGAATCTCCAAAAAGGGGATTCAAAAAAAAAATTGTAACTAGTGAGAATTGAACATATGACTTTATGATAGTTTTGAACCCCTTGACCACTAAACTACATTTTTGGGTTATGTTAAAGGGGTTCAAAACTTAATATATAAAGGTAAAAAACATATTTTACCTTATATATACAGTATAATTTTTCCGCGAAGGGGTTCGGGTGAAACACCTTCCGCCCTTAAATCAGCCAGTGGTTGTAGCAAAAATGCACTAATATACACAATGAGCAAAATATACACAATAAACACAAAGTAGCACAATTTTTCGTATATTATTTTACACACACACTAGCAAACATGCACTTTCATCCAATATTTTCTTATTTTCTTTCTTTTTTGTTTATTTTCTATATATGATTACCCCCATCTAACTAGAAAAATTATCTTGTTGGTTTTTCAGCATATTTCCATTAATCCTTACATCATTTGACATCTTCTTCATATTGTCTTCTTGACTTGTCTTCACACCATTAGACATTTTCTTCATAGACAAAGCTGCATTAAGAAAATCTTCCATTGCTTTAATAGAAGATCCTTTAAAATCCTCATTATCTATAATAGCATCTCCTATTATTTCTTTAACTTCAATAGATTTTCTTCTAATTTCATTCCCTTTATCATTTTCCCCCATAACCAACTTAATCTTTTCCAATATATTCTCATGCTTAACTTGAGAATTATTCCCTCTAGCCACCTCAACACAAACACCAACATCTTGTTCCAAGAACTTTGAGTTGTAGAATTGCTCTGATGCTATAGGCCAACCAAGTAGTGGCACACCATTTCCTAGTGATTCTAACACTGAGTTCCATCCACAATGTGTCAAGAATGCTCCAACCGATTTGTGAGCCAAGATCTCAACCTATCGAGACATAACATAACATAATTAGGTAAATAAAAGTATGATAGCAGACGAAGTTGAGATAAAATATAATTAAGTAATTAAAATTGTAACAACAATAACATATCCAGCATATTTTTGCGTGTAGGATCTAAGGAGTGTTGTGTGTACACAGACCTTACCCTTACCTAATGAAGGTAGAGGGATTGTTTTCAATGGACCCTTAGAAAAGTATGGAGGAGGGGGAGGAGAAGAAGAAGAAGCGTAGGGGGGGGAAAGAAGAAGAAAAAGAAAGAAAGAGGTGAGATAAGTAGTACCAAAATACCAACAAGAGGAGAATACGATAACTGAAACAAACTAAACAATATGAAAATCGTAAAATCCTAACAATTTAGACTTTTAGATAAGATGGTTAGGCAGTTCTGACCTGAGGAGCCCATTTTGGCACTATGAGTCCCCTATTTTGATCGTCAAAAACGCGTTGAACAAACCTCTCAGGCAACCATTCCTCAGCTCTAAACTCCATATTTATGTCAAAACCCAAAGGGGGTCTAACAACCCATATAAAATTTACTCCACTAGCATTATCCAATGCTTTTGCCAATTCCATCATTTGTGATGCTGAAATTGTACTTTGTGAGCCAAAAGAAATGTAAAGTACTGACTTTGGTTCTTTTTCATCAAGAAATTTGATGCATTTCTCTGTTTCTTCCCTTATTTCTTTACCAGCTCTTGATTTATCATTCACTGGCCAAGGTATTGGTCCAATGGCCCAAACTGGTAGTTTTAATTTTCGACGAAAATACGTTAACCCAAGCTTGTCTAATTCTTCAACAGTATTGAAAATAATCCCATCAGAGTTCATCCAATTGTGAAGATTTTTCCAGTTGAAATTTGTATAAGGATCATTAGAATCAGCTGCTAATAAACTTGGACTCAATTGACTAATTTCAAGATTTCCAGCTTCTTGAAAATCAGACATAGTAAACTCAAAATCTCTTGTTTTTTTATGTGGTAAATTTAGCCACATAGAATAATAACATGCCAAACCAAAACCACTAGCCCCACTAAAAATAACATGAAATATACCAAATTCATGTGCTATATTTGCTGACCAACCAAAAAAAAAGTCTGATATAATACATAGTGGTTTTTCAATAAGATTAGAAACAAGATTTCTAAATGAAGGTTCAAGACAAGAGGAAATTGTAGTAAAATGTAAAGTAAGTTTATAAGGAAGTGAATCAGTATTTTCAGTATTTGGAGGTAAACCATGTTGAGAACTATTAAATGGAATTTCAAGAAGAGAAATTTTGGAATTTAAAGGTATAGATGATTTGAGTTTCTTGATATTGAGTGGTGTGTTTACAAAAATTATGTTGTAATTTTTTTGTTCTAATTTGAAGGCTAAGGTTAAGAAAGGTATAATATGGCCTTGTGCCATGAATGGGAAGAAGAGAATTGTTTCTTTATTCTTCTCCATTATTTGGTTCTCCGTATTTTTTGAGAAAGAATGCAGAGGAGAAAGTTGATATAAATAGAGGATATAAATTGTTCCTTTATTCTTCTCCACTGCTTGGTTCTCTCTATTTTAAAGTGATGCAATTATTATTCTCTTTCCTTTGCTGGAGTCTTGGTGTAACGGGTGAAGTTGTTGTCACGTGACCAGAAGGTCAGAGGTTCGAGACATGAAAACAGTCTCTTGCAGAAATACATGGTAAGATTGTGTACGATAGACCCTTATATTTCGACCCTTCCTCGAACCCCGCGCATAGCGGGAGCTTAGTGCACCGGACTGCTCTTTTTAGTCTCTTGCAGAAATACAGGGTAAGACTGCATACAATAGATCTTTATGGTTCGGCCCTTCCCCGGACCTCACGCATAGAGGGAGTTTAGTGCACCAGACTGCTTTTTCCTTTACTAGATCTAGCCTGTTTGGCCAAGCTTCTTGGGAGGTTAGAAGTGCTTTTTTTCCCAAAAGCACTTTTTTTTCCTAATTTGAGGTGTTTGGCCAAGCTTATTTGGGAAAAAAAAGTGTTTTTGGGAAGAAGCAGAAGCAGTTTCAGAGAAGCAGAAAAAAGTAGCTTCTTTCCAAAAGCAGAAGCAAAAGCAGTTTTGACTTTTCTTCTTACCTATAATACCCCTAACAAAATATAGTATATACCAAAATAACCCTTAAACCTAATACTTAAGATATTTATTTATAAATATTTTTTCTTATTTTTAGGAAAACTTTATAATATATAGTGACTTTAGGGGTGAATGCTTTTTATATTTGTTGAAGGAATTTTAATATATTTAACTTATATTAAAAGAATTAAGTACTTTTTAATTTTATTTTCATATTTTACTTAAATAAAATGATTTTTTTAATTATTGCATATAATAGCAAAATTTTGAGATTATTTATTTACTTATAATATTAATTATTAAGTAAATCTATTCATGTCCTTATTCGTAATTTGACACTTAAAAGCACTTTCTAAAAAGTTTGGCCAAACACAAATTATTTCTCAAAAGTGTTTTTCAGACTGATTAGCCAAACACAAACTGCTTCTCTCCAAAAGTACTTTTTTCAAAAGCACTTTTAAAAAAAACACTTCTCAAAATAAGCTGAATTCTCCAGCTTGGCCAAACAGGCTACTAATTGTAGCTAACATATTATTATAGCCGAAAATAATTTAAATTTTATATATTGATGATACACAAAAATTCATGCAATTAAATCTCTTATAAGGTAATTATAAGTGAATTACTACGATATGCACTAATTAATAATTTGATAAAAATAATAATTAATAGTATGTTATAATAAATTAAATTATATTGGCAGTGTAAAAGAATCTTTATAATATCGGTATAAAGTCAAATATAAAGCGTAGTTATGAAAAGGGTGATAATTTTTGGCCTTTTGGGATGCTTTTCAGAACATTTCCATGTTATGTATTCTTTCCATATATTGTATTCCAAGAAAATATTATTTATTACTCCTATATACGGCAATTGTGGCGATGTTTAGGAAAGACATACCGTAATCTAGAAGTTTCACTATTTTTTTTAAGCAGCTGGAGTAACAACAACAACAACAATCCAGTATAATCTCACTTAGTGAGTTGTGGGGAGGATAATGTGTACGCAGACTTTACCCCTACCGTGGGGTAGAGAGGCTGTTTTCAAATAGACCCCCGACATCCTTCCCTCCAAGAACTTCTCACCTTGCTCTTGGGGAGACTCGAACTCACAACCTCTCGATTGGAAGTGGAGGTTGTTTACCATCAGAGCAACCCCTCCTGTATGGAGTAAAATTACAATAAAGGAAAACATAAATTATTCAACATTTTAGTGTTGAAGATTTGATTTGATTTGATATCGGTTTAATTAAACTTTGTTCTTTTGTTTTCCAATGGATGTGTTGTATTCTTTTGGCTCGCAATTAATCCAAACAGATTCATAAATGAAAAAGCCCTTTTTATTACCAAACAATATTTCATTCCTAGAGCTCAAACTCAAGTTTTTGGTTAAGGTGGAGGGATTTTATCCATTCCACCGTATATCAGCTGTGACAAATATTTTTCGGAAAATGTTTTCTAATTATGCCATATTTGGTTGGCTTAAAATGTTTGGAAAATATTTTCCTTATGAACTCATTTTCTTTCAATTGGAGAAAAATATTATCTTTATCAAGAGAAGAGAAAATATTTTTCAAAACTCCTTCTCAACATTCCTCGTCCTTACCAACCCACCCCACACCCACCCACCCAACCCCACCTCGGGTCTACCCATCCCACCCCCTTCTCTCCAAAAAGACTTTTTTTTTTTCTTTCAGATATCAGTTTTTGTTTTTTCGTTTTCCTGC
>MU780936.1:138144-185146 GCA_026770625.1 Nicotiana glauca
TTTTCATCTTTCGTTTTATAGGCTCGAAATTTTACAAGTTTCAAAGTTATGAGTTCGGAGGTTTATGTGTTTGGAAGTTTATGGATTTAGAAATTATAAAGTTTATGAGTTCGAAAGTTCGCGGTTTCGAAAGTTTAGCGGTTCGGAAGTTTATGAAATTTGTGGGTTCATGTGGCTTCATGGTTATTGTATATAAATTATTTGTGAATAATGTTGATAAGTTATTTTCCTTAATTTGCGTAACAAACACTAGAAAATGAATAAAATTACTAGTTATTTTCCAAGAAATCATTTTCTTGAAAATTATTTTCCATAGAGAACATTTTCCGTTATACCAAACATGCCCTTAATTGAATTGGTTTTACATCTGGCAATATTTTTATTTTTCTTGAACACCCTAGATACTATTCTACCATAGTATTGTGAATCAATAATCATCTTTCTGTTGTTTCACCTTCAATAATGCCTTGAAATACTAAATCTAGCTCAAAGGCAAATACGGCAGTTACTAACTTACTATCAATAGGAGTAGTAGTTAGCAGTGGCGGACTCCGAATTTTTACGCGATGGGGCACATTATTTCGTTTTATTAGTGCCCCCTAAAGGTTTTTAGTATTAAGGGTGTCAACTGCTTTAAATTAATCATTTTTAAGGTATATACGTATATATATATATATATATATATACAAGATTTCGGCCCGAAGTTTACGGGATCCGATGACCCCTCACCCATACACATGAGTCCGCCTCCGAAAGTTAGTACCAACAACAGTAAACTGCTATATGTAGGGGTCGATTGGTTTCTGGCTACAAATCGTCTTTATTTTCACACGTAAGAAATTTGAAAACGAAACACAACAAATATTTGAACTATTTTTTGCATTATTAAATAGTATTTTTATTTGAGATAAATCTTTAAAAAATATACGTAACAGCTTAGACTGTATCATGCATAATTAGATTGTGATGGTAAACAGACATAACAGTATCACGAATAAAGCAAAAATGATTGAATTTTTGTTTGTTTAGGCTTTTCGACTTTTTTATTCTACAAGATTATTAAGAGAACTACAAGATGCTTTCCTGTAACTAATTTCTCTTATAATAGAACTATAGAAGCAACAGTTAAAGGCAGGGGTGGATCTAGTGCATTAGTTACGGGTTTCCGTAAATCGTAGTAACTTTTATGTAAATTTGGTATTTGTATTAACAAATTTGTTAAATATATATGAATACTTGGCTTGGAACTCATTCTCTTAATCTAGTTATTATTGTATATTAAGTTAAGATTTCTATAGGAACCTATAAACTTAAAATTTTGGATCCGCTTCTAAGCTAAAGTTCTTCACTAGCCTATTTCTTTTTTTTATGAATTTCTTACCCGTGTCCGATACTCATATTAGAACTCGACTAAATCAGAATTCGCGCCCTGCATTAAATGAGCATGCTTCATCTACATACTTGTGGCTTAAATGCTTTCTTGTGGGCTCCATCTGGTTGTTTTGATTGAAGACGTTGCTATCAATTTAAGTTGTGACACACATGTGAAATGGTTTTTTGTGGGCCCCACGCCATAGGGAGTGTACTTAAGTAGATCTAACATGTAAAATTAGACATTCAATGGGTTTGTGGCTACAAATTATTTTAAGTTCTTTCAAAAAAGATATTTATTTTCACACGTTTTGAAAACGAAATACAACAGATTTTTGAACTATTTTCCTCTATATTTTTAATACTGCATAATATCTAAGATAAACCTAGAAAAATAAAACAGCCTAAACTCTATTATGCAAAATTAGTTAGATTGTAACGGTAAACAGATTTAACAGTATCACGAGTAACGCAAAATGATTGAATTTTATTTGTTTTGGCTTTTCAACCTTTTTAGTGTACAATATTATTAATTCGATAATAATTGTTAAACGAGGCAGGAGGCATGTCAAATATGTGGCAGGGCAAACTGCAATGTCACGATTCAAAATCCCGCCGAAAGAATTGTGATGGCACTTAATCTCTAAATTAGGTCAGCCTAATATTTATTGAATATAAATACAAACGAAGGTGATTCCGAGGCCCGCGAACGCAACAACAAGTTACCTTGAGTCTCCACCGCGACGATCCGCACAACTACTATCGATCAATACCTGGATCTGTACACAAAAATGTACAAAAGTATAGTATGAGGACACCACAGCAGTGCCCAATAAGTATCAAGACTAACCTCGGTGGGGTAGTGACGAGGAACAGTCAAGACAACTACTGGTCAAACAGATAAAATGGGATATGATAACAAATATCAAGATAGAGGTAACGAAGTAATATCAACAGCAGGGAAGGAACAAACTACAATCAGCAGAAACAATAAAGGGAAATACGGATGGAAACGAAAGATAACCAAGTAAATTAGCACCAACATAGTTGGAACACCGACAAGTAAAAATGTACTCAATTAAGGAAGGCGATGTCAACTCAATAAATCATATCATTTCCGATGCACAATTCCAGCCATCTCAAACTCGATGTCTCATATCATAACTTCAATTACCAAACCTTTAGCACACCCGGCACCTTGTGCCCACATATTTCTATCTCACCTTGCACAATAACGTTCTCATGTTACTCAGTACATAGGGTCCATAACCAATGCAATTAAGAAAGATGAAGTTATTTTTAAAAATTATTTGAATAAGGAAAGTACCATTTTCAATTAAAATACAACATCGAAAGAATTATTACCTTTAATACGGGATTTAATAAATTAACTTAGTAGAAATTCCTTTTTAAAAAAAATACAACCTCAGAAAGTTTAAGAAAATTTAATTGAGCAACTAATTGAATTAAAAATGAAACAATTATTGAAATTTGATGTGTGTGTGTGTGTATATATATATATATATATATATATATATTAATACGACGAAATATTGAAAACACTATGGGGTTCCATCACAAAGGATCACAGCAATAAAGGAATCTGAATAGTTAAAACACTTGAATTGATAACCACAAATGAACACAACACACAAAAAGTGCACGACATCACCCTTCGTACATTAACTCTCATAATCATGGCATGTCATCACCCTTCGTGCATTAACTCTCATAATCATGGCATGGCATCACCCTTCGTGTATTAACTCTCATAATCATGGCACGTCATCACTCTCATAATCATGGCACGGCATCACCTTTCGTACATTAACACTCACTCACAATATCATGTACGATATCACCATTCGTGCTTTACACTCTTCCTCAGCGACATCAAAGGGCGGTGGGAAGCGGTGCGTGAGCATACAACTACAGCGAGTACAGCAAGTCAATACAGGTTTGGTTCTCGGGAGTTGGTACCTCCCGTTCTACAGTTTCCCTTTTGGTGTTAGCTAACTTGAAGTTACTTTAGATCACAATAGTTCAGTCATTCTACTTGTGTACTTATAGTCACTTGCTTCTTTTTAGTTTGATTTGTTGTCCGTTGTGCACTAGCGAGTTTTCTTTATATTGGCCGTAGGTGTAGTAGCTGCAGTCTGGGATGGTAGATTAAGGGCATGTCCTCGTGTGGGGCAGAGTGTGGGGTCGGGGTCAGGGTCAGGGTGTGGGACGGGAGGCGGGGGAGGTAAAGGGGGAAAGGGAGCCTATAGGTTGAGAATCGGGTCATGGAACATAGGTTCGCTAACGAGTAAGTCCGTAGAGTTGGCGAAGATCCTTCAAAAGAGGAAAATTAATATAGCGTGTGTACAGGAGACTAGGTGGGTCGGATCGAGGGCGAGAAACGCAGATGTGTATAAGCTGTGGTACTCTGGAGTCTTGAGGGGTAAGAACGGAGTGGGTATTCTGGTAGATAGCCACCTTAGGGAGTCGGTGGTTGAGGTCAGGTGGGTGAATGATAGACTAATAACTATTAAATTGGTGGTGGGTGAGTTTACTTTAAATGTCGTTAGCGCGTACGCGCCGCAAGTAGGCTTGGATGAGGAGATTAAAAGGCGCTTTTGGGAGGGGTTGGATGACATCGTTCGTAGTATTCCGCTTTCTGAGAGGTTATTTATAGGAGGAGATTTTAATGGTCATATTGGGTCGTCTGCAGGTGGTTATACTGCGGTACATGGCGGCTTTGGTTTCGGGGAACGGAACGGAGGGGGCACTTCGTTGCTGGACTTCGCCAAGGCATTCGATTTAGTGATTGCAAACTCTAGTTTTCCTAAGCGGGAGGAGCATTTGGTCACTTACCAAAGTTTAGTGGCGAAGACTCAGATTGACTATCTCCTTCTCAGAAGATGTGATAGAAGGTTGTGCGTGGATTGCAAAGTTATTCCAGGCGAGACCCTTGCGACACAACATAGGCTTTTGGTGATGGACATTGGTATTATGATAAGGAGGAAGAAGAGGTCAGTACAAGGCCGCCCGAGGATAAGGTGGGCGCCCTGACTGAGGATAAAGATCAGTAGTTGGTAGGAAGGTTATCGGAAATGGGAGCTTGGATAAATAGTGGGGATGCAAACACTATGTGGTCAACGATGGCAGAATGTATAAGGAAGGCGGCGAGAGAGGTGTTAGGGACATCTTCGTTACGCACCGGTGGCCAAGAAGGAGACTGGTGGTGGAATGCAGTTGTCCAAGGTAAAGTGGAAGAGAAGAAGGCGGCTTACCTACGGTTAGTAGGGAGCACTGGCGAGGAGGAGAAGAGAGCGAACAATGAGAGATATAAGGTTGCTAGGAGGGAGGCGAAGATGGCAGTTACGGAGGCTAAGACGGCAGCTTTTGCTCGTCTGTATGAGGAGCTAAGGAACAAAGGTTTGGAGAAGAAGCTATTCCGACTCGCTAAGGTGAGAGAGAGGATGGCTCGGGATCTGGACCAAGTGAGATGCATAAAAGATAATGACGACAAAGTTTTGATTGGGGATGAGCAGATTAAGAGGAGATGGCAGACCTACTTTCATAAACTTCTGAATGAAGAAGGGGATCAGGATATTGTACTAGGTGATTTGCAAAATGACGATAGCCCGCATGAGATAAGTGATTGTAGGGACTTTGAGGTCGATGAGGTTATGGAGGCAATGCGTAAGATGAGGAGGGGCAGAGCTACCGGACCAGACTAAATTCGGTTGAACTTTGGAGGTGTGTGGGCAGAGCAGGCTTGGAATGGCTTACTGTGTTATTTAATATTATATTCAAGACTAATAGGATGCCTGAAGAGTGGAGGTGGAGTACAATGGTTCCGGTATATAAGAACAAAGGTGATATCCAGAGCTGTAACAACTGTAGGGGTATCAAATTACTGAGTCATACCATGAAAGTCTGGGAGAGAGTGGTAGAATGAGAGTGCGAAGGACGGTGTCTATTTCAGACAACCAGTTCAGTTTCATGCCAGGGCGATCTACCACAGAAGTTATCCACATTATTAGGAGAATGGTGGAACAATACAAGGATAAGAAGAAGGATCTCCACATGGTGTTTATTGATCTAGAGAAAGCGTACGACAGGGTTCCTAGGGAGGTCTTATGGAGATACTTAGAGGTTAAAGGGGTCCCAGTTGCCTACATTAGGGTGATTAAAGACATGTATGATATAGCTAAGACTCGGGTTAGGACAGTAGGAGGCGACTTCGAGCATTTTTCGGTTGTTACGGGGTTGCACCAAGGTTCTTCAGCCCTTTCCTATTTGCCCTGGTGATGGATGCCATAACGCATAATATTCAAGGGGAGGTGCCATGGTGTATGCTATTTGCTGATGATATAGTCCTAATTGACGAGACAAGACGCGGCGTCAATGAGAGGCTAGAGGTTTGGAGACAAGCCCTTGAGTCTAAAGGTTTCAGGTTGAGCAGGACGAAGGCGGAATATCTCGAGTGCAAGTTTGGGCCCGAGCCGACGGACGCGGGAGTGGAAGTGAGGCTTGACTCCCAAGTCATCCCTCAGAGGGGTAGTTTCAAGTACCTTGGGTCAGTTATACAGGGGAATGGGGAGATCAACGAGGATGTCACGCACCGTATAGGGGTGGGGTGGATGAAGTGGAGGTTAGCAACGGGAGTCCTGTGTGAGAAGAAAGTGTCACCGTTACTAAAAGGTAAGTTTTATAGAGCAGTGGTTAGACCGGCCATGTTGTATGGGACCGAGTGTTGGCCGGTTAAGAACTCACACATCCAGAATATGCAAGTAGCAGAGATGAGGATGTTGAGGTGGATGTGTGAGCATACAAGGATGGATAAGATTAGGAATGAAGGTATTCGAGAGATGGTGGGTGTGGCGCCCATGGAGGATAAGATGCGGGAAGCAAGACTCAGATGGTTCGGGCACATTCAGAGGAGGAGAACTGATGCACCGGTGAGAATTTGTAAGCGACTGGCGGTGCTGGGCACGAGGAGAGGTAGAGGGAGACCAAAGAAGTATTGGAGAGAGGTGATCAGGCAGGACATGATGCGACTTAGGATTACTGAGGACATGGCCCTTGATAGGGGATTGTGGAGGTCGAGCATTAAAGTTTTAGGTTAGGGGGAAGTTGGAGAATATTTCTACAGCGCGCTAGAGTGAGACTAGACAGTTAGCAGTTAAGCTTAGGATGGCTACGGATCAACTACTGATGCAGGGCTTTATATTCTAGATATTAATATATTGTCCTCTTTCTCGTATTTATTATATTTCTTATATTATTGTTATTTTATTATTTGTGTTATTTTATGTTATGCTGTGTATTTTATGTTATTTATCATGAGTCTATTGCTAGTACTAATATATCGCCACTTATTTCTGTCACCTGTTTCCTTCTTGAGCCGAGGGTCACCTGGAAATAGCCTCTCTGCCCCTCGGGGTAGGGGTAAGGTCTGCGTACATATTACCCTCCCCAGACCCCACTTGTGGGAATACACTGGATTGTTGTTGTTATTGTTGTTTGCTTTACACTCTTCCTCACCCAACCAATAGAAACAATACATCCTGGCAAGAGAATCAACAATAGAAACAAATACATCCCAGCAAGGGAATCAACCATGACCAATCTCGTTCCAACAGTTAACTTCACAAAATAAATCCCAACTTAAGTCAATACTCAACAACGGTCAAATACCAAGGAAATACCATAAGACTGGTCCAACATGAATACTAATCAATTTAAGCATAAATAGTACGTAAAAAGAATCACAACAGTCATAGTGTAAGACTCACAAAATAACCAAGAAGCGCAATAACCTTAACAAAACAACAAGACATATCAAACACGTGATAATTACACCGGCAACCATAAAAATTTGGACACATAGCATATATACACGGGGTCATAGAGGAGTTCACAATTAAGATATAATGAAACAATAAGGAGAACAACCATTTCAATTAAGGCAAATAAGGGTCAAGTAACAGGTAAGAGTTAGAGGCAAGCTAACAATATTGTATGGAGCATATAGAGGTAATTTAAGCAATTGGGAAACCCAATCATAATAGAATACTTCCCACAAAATGAACATAAGGACCTAAGAACACTAAAGGAAAATTTTCCAGAGGTAAGTCCGAGCACACACTCGTTACCTCGCGTGCACGGACTACAAATAGCATAGAAGACTCAACTCCTAAGGGGAAGTCCCCCACACAAGGTTAGGCAAGATACTTACCTCAATCCGTCCAATTCAATACTTAATTTAGCTTTTCCTTTGCCAATTAATCAATGCCCAACCCAATCTAACAAAAAAGGATTTGAATACATCAACCAATGCAAGAGAAAACAATTTCAATTAACAAAACTACAATTCTCATACAATTTGTAAAAAGTCAACAAAAGTCAACTCCCCAGGCCCGCACCTCAAAACCCAAAAAATTTTACAAAAATAGAACACCCATTTCGCTACGAGTTCACCCATATAAAATTTATTAAATTCCGATACCATTTGCTCATTCAAATCATCATTTTATATTTTTGAAAGATTTCCCAATTTTCCATATATTTTCCTTTAGGTTCTCATGAATTTGATGAAAAATCTAAGATATAACCACAAAATATAGTTGTAAATTGATTAAAGACACTTACCCACTGATTTGGTATGAAAATCCTCCTTCAAAATCGCCTACTCTCGGAGTTACGGTTCAAAAATATGAAAAATGAGCAAAAACTCGGAATACCCAGCATTTAGCAGGCTGCTCATGTCACATTTGCGACTGGGTTTGCAAATGCGAATATAGCTTCGCAAATGCGAAGCCTGGAATTACCCTGCTAATGTCGCATTTGCGACAAAATCCTCGCAATTGCAATGAAGGACCTTCGCAAATGCGGCAGAGTTATTCGCAAATGCGAACTATGCCCAGCAGCTCGGACCTCGCAAATGCGATAGGTGCTTCGCAATTGCGGTTGTCGCATTTGTGACCAATACATCGCAAATGCGATGATACCAGTACCAGCTATCAAAGACTATGCAAAAATTATTCTGAAACCAATGCGGAACCCACCCGAGCCCTCAAGGCTCCAAACCAAATATGCACATAAGTCTAAAAATATCTCACGAACTCGCTCGCGCGCTCAAATCATCAAGATAACTTCTAAAACCACGAAGGATGCCAAAAACGCATGAAAAATCACCATGTACTTCAAGAACTTGTAGAATTGCAACCAAGCGTTCGAACCATATCAAATCAACTCCAAACGATGCCAAATTTTGCAGACAAGTCCAAAATGACATAACGAAGCTATTTCAACTTTCGGAATCACATTCCAACCTCGGTAACACAAAAGTCAACTATGGGTCAAACCTCTCCCTTTTCCAACCTTCAAGTTTTCTAACTTTCGCTGAAATGCCTCAAATTACCCTACGGGCCTCCAAATTCAAATTCGAACGCACACCTAAGTCCAATATCATTGCCACACCTCTTTTTTCCCACGCAATCCTTATTACGAGGTTGAGTTAGAAGAGTTTTTCTAATTAAAGTGACTTTTTGAAAAGGGATTATATATTATTTAGAGTCGCCACTTGGAGTTGAGTTTTGGTATTCCAAGTCACCTTTTATTGAATCCCTTATCAAAAGAAAAATTTGACTCCTAATTTATGGTCTACGAAACAGAAGACTGAGTAGGGAATTTTGTTGACCGAGGGAAAGGTGTAAGGCACCCCTTGAGTCCCGTGGTTCTAGCACAGTCGCTTTATTGACTAATGTAAGGCTTAAATCAATTTTTAGCTATTCTTGTATTTTATTGATTATGGTTTATTGATTACCGCTTAATTAATTATTATATTTTATTAATTATTTTCACCTAGATGCCGTACGCACACAAGGTACTTCCTTGAAATTAAATATTAAACCAAGGTACGGAATGTACACATGGTTATAACATAATTATTCTAAATTTAAAGGCATCGAGACGCGAGAATGCGCACATGGCCCTTTTATTACTTAATCATGTCGATCCAGTGTTCGGGTGTGAACACATGGGCTAATATTTAAAGTACATATAAAGTTTTTCTAGCATTTTTAGAGTATCTCAATTATTTTGCCTCTTTCAGATTCGAAATATATATATTTGTATATTTACCAAATTTAAATTTTTTTTATTTAAAGTAAGTAAACTAACTTACACCAAATTTATCACTAAACTCATTTATACATGATACTAGTTAGCAGAATACTAGTTCCACGAAAGAGAAAAAATATAACTAAAAAAAAGTAAGTTTTAATCCTAAATAAAGAATAAGGACATAACATATTTGTAAGGATTTGCACCAATTGATAACCAAAACCATAAGTAATAAACTCACACATTTAATAGAATTTAACCAAAGAAGTATTTTGTTGAAAAAAACCTTTAAACAAATTTATGAACTATCTATGGCTTAAAATTTCACGTGAATTATGGCAAAAGAATGAATTATAACTAAAGATTAAAAATTAGGAACATATTTCAGATTAGTAAAAGTTAGAAAAATATTTCAGATTAATTTTAAACATACATGTACATATATAAATAACAAGAAGAACCCAACGCTATTTCAAATATAAAAGAAAGCAGAAGAATAATTAAATTTAAATAAACTCACACCATACCTTCAGTTATACATTATATTAAACTAACAAATGGAATTGAGTGTTACCTTTTGTAAGATATCACAATAAAAAAAATATTTACAATATGCTGAATTGAACCTGCGAATTTAAACCCACGAAGGATACTTCGATTTTTGACTCTGAATCTTAAAAGGCCTCCGAATAATTTATCTCCAAGTGATTTTCACTCTAAAAGAACAATGCTATTTTTTAGTTACTGATTTTTCTATCCAATTGCCTCTAATGCTCATCTCTTTTCTCTTGTTCAAAGTTTTCTCTTTTCAAAATATTGAATCCCCCCACCCCCCTTCTTTTGTGAAGTCTCTTTATATATATAGAGATGTGTGTATAATGTCGTGTGTGTGTGCAAGATCGTGTGTGAAATGGGGGAGTGGGGAATTGGGAGGTTTTGTTTGTTTGCTTATTTTTTTTTGTTGCCTTTTTTAAAATTAAAATTTTTTTCAAGTAAAATTCAATAAAAATACTAGGACAAAAATATTAATTAGCTTACTCAACATTTACAAATATATATTAATATTAGCTTACTCAACATTTACAAATATATATATATATATATATATATATGTGTGTGTGTGTGTGTGTGTGTGAAATATTTACATATAATTTAATGACACTAAAAAAAATACCATAGCTTATTCAAATTCTAATTAAAAGAAATTATATATATATTTTGTAAATTTTTATTTTTCTCTTTACAAATGGAAATAAAATTATATATACTATGGTACACTAAAATAGAATAGAATTTGGGTGTGGTAAAAAATTAGGTGTTCACATCATCATACGAAGCTACTGAGATCATCCAAAACTCATTCCGGAGCCGTTTACTCAAAAGTCAAATTTTGGTCAAACTCTCATCGCTTAAGTTTCCAAAACTAGCTTCCTTCTTCCAATTCGACTCCGCTTCATCCGAAAATAGATTCCAACCATGCACGCAAGTTGATATACATAATATGAAGCTACTTGTGACCTCAGAATGTCGAACCTGACGCAATTGCCCAAAATGAGCAGTCGGGTCGTTACCTCCTTCTCCACTTAAACATACGTTCGTAACGTTCTCGGAGTCATTCCAAAGCCATCGAACTACTGCATGATCTCACCATACAGACACCCAGGGGTGGTTTCCCATTACCGAACCTATGAAGTACTGACAATGCAACTTAACTGATGATCTCACCTCATCCTTAGTCCATAACCTTAGGACAGAACCCAATCCTCAACATCCAAAATTCAGCATACGACCCGAATCCCACATCATCACACTGCATGAACCTTAACGAGCTGAATCGAGCCAAAATTCCAATCCAGAATACAATCACATGCTGCCCCACACAACTCAAATACCCGAAGCAATAACCTCTGACCAGGATAGTTGTTCAAGTAACATCCTGGGTGCCGACAATACACTTCTCTTTGATTATAACCCTGATCCGGACCTCCACAACACTGCCCATGATAAATAAACATGCGGAAAATCATAGCCTCCCATGAAGTCAACAAGTCAAGAAACTCTCTCGCCTGCCAAGGCCATTACCTAAATCTTAGCAGAAACATCCACATACTTCCAAACACTCCTCGCCCACAATACCATAGTACTACTCGCAGGTCTTAGAACCACATCTCGGCCAATACAAGTAGCCCAACTGATAACTCATCATGGAAACACACGAATTCTCATACTATATAGCTCGTACACCAAACCAACAATAACTCAATTACGTAACACAAATAAAGAAAAGCAAAGTAGAAGAATTATCTAACAAGTGTAAAATGTGCAACAACAAAAATATAGTTTTCATCAAATCATTCCACAACGGAAAAATAGAACACCAAATAAATACAAGGAAAGGGTATCCCACATAGCATTCGCTGCGCGCGCGTAGCCCGCTCCCAAATACTCATCAAGCCAAAATGCTCGGGTACACTGATCATATAAATACAGATATCAAGCACAGATGAGCAGATCAACATCACTAGGGCTATCCCACCCATATCGCCATAAGGCTTGAACAAAATTATAACATGCGTGGGGAATAATCATACAACCTCACTGCCTAAAAGAGTAACACATAACATAGGCTAGGGGAACGAATAATATCCATTCTACCTGATAACATAGCCAAAAATGACAATCTCACAGGAGCACACAAACTTGATCAGATACAAAATACATATTCTTGCTGATCTCGCAAATAGGCCCAAACCAAATCCTGATCCATCCCAATTAGGTAAATATTCTTCAAAAATCAACAGCAACCTATTGATAGTACATGCTATTAATTGCCATATTCTCAACATTTCTTCACAATCCACTAACAAGAAATAGTCCACATGTGGGGAGACCTAGTCCCAAAACCTCAGGAATACTAAAATTTCCATACCCGGACTCAACTATCGCAAATCGAATGGATGATACATCACTTACCTTCCATCATCCTGCTGAGGCACTCATATAGAATTTCTACCGCGTAACAAAACATGAACCTCGAAAGCCTCAAAACCCAGTAATCACCATGCCACTCGTCACGCACCCGCAACCCAAAACTCAAGGTCCTTTCTAGAAATGCACAATCCTCACCAATGATAGCCAACACCCCATTAATTTCTAACACTTATGTAGGAGAAAACCACAATGCGCAACATGTTTCCTTATTCCCATAATAGACGGCCAACTCAAGTCATTGCCAACTTATCGAGAACGCTCCGAATTCGCTCACACACAACTAAGCCATTAGGTCCGTATCCCCCCAACTCAACTGAGTCACACAACCGTCCAATCCAAGAGTGCTGCCATAAATGCCAATAAAGAATTTCTATTCAAAGGAACAAATTCTTCCATTTCCATGCTGACCCAATGCCACGGAATAGACTCATTTCTTCGGATAGTCGACACGAAATAATCCCATTCAAAGTCCCAAGTGCAAATGATCCAAACACAAACCACGTAGCCCAGAAGCTCATAAACCACAGCATTACCTATAAAGCACCCCATTCTGCCGCAACCACGATCCCCACGCTGAATAGACCTTCTGTGAATCTGAAATCGTTCTTCCAACTCTCCTTGATACTGAAGTGTAGGTTTATTAATGACGCAGAAACACCATAAGCCCCAACATCATCCCGTGCAAGATCTCAGACCTCAGTCATACACAATCCAGAAACCTACCAATGCCACATACACGCATACCTTAGGCCAACACGGATGTAAATCTGACTCTGCATTCTGAATGCCGCTAATGAACTCCTTCACTTGGCCCGAAGCTATAGAAAACAACATTTGATGATCCGCAGAACTAACCTTCATAGCTCGTCCAACACAAATCACAAGGTACTCCAATACCACCAACTATCCTCAATTAACATCCACCTCGTGACCCCGCCACAATCTCGACAACTAATCAGCAAATAAAACCTTCTAAGCTCGCACTCATCAACCTGATGCTGGGAGCCGCTGCGCCTCTACAAGATGTCACGACCCAGATTTTCCACCATTAGGAGTCGTGATGGCGCCTACTGTCGGAGCTAGGCAAGCCAAGCATTTAAACATTTTCCGATAACAACCCAACAATAATAATATTAACGAGTTATTTAACTAAAAGCGGAAGTCTTTAAAATATAAATAACTGAAAACCCAAAATGCGGAAGTTTAATATTTCTCTACCCAAGATTGGTGTCGCTATCTCACAAACTACTAAAGAGTACTACAATTAAGTCTGAATAGAAATACATAAATGTCTGTCTCGGTACAATGAAAACAAACTGAAAACATGGAAATGGACTTCAGCCTGCAAACGTCAGCTAGGCTACCTCGTAAGTCCCTGGACTGAAGTCAGCTCCCGATCAATATCCTATTGCTGTGGTCCAAAAACTGCTCCGGTACCGTGATCTGTGCAAAAGAGCAAAGAAGGGTAGCATCAGCACAATTGACCCCATGTGCTGGTAAGTGCCTAGCCTAACCCCGGCGAAGTAGTGACGAGGCTAGACAGGACTACCAAATCAACCTGTGCAGATCAATGTATATATATGCAATAAAAGGAAAGAATACAGAAATTAAACAGTTAACAGGGAGGGAAGCAAACTATGGGGAAGTACAGTCCGGATATATATTCAACAATTTAAGTAAGAAACAGGGCAATAACCATAATTAACGAGAGTAGGAAAAATCAACAGTTGCACGACATCAACCTTAGTGCTTTTACTCTCATTCTCGCCAAAAGCAATCAAATAAAGTGCACGGCATCACCCTTTGTGCTTTCCCTCACATAACGCTCATAACATGGCACGAAATGATCCTTCGTGCAATTATAATCAAATAAGAGCACGGAATGTCCCTTCGTGCCTAATTAATCAAAACATGGCACGGAATAACCCTTCGTGCAAATATAATCAAAACATAGCACGGAATGACCCTTCGTGCAATTATAATCAAAACATGGCACGGAATGACCCTTTGTGCAAATATAATCAAAACATGGCACGGAATGACCCTTCGTGCATTATCACTCTTCCTCACCCAAACAGCAATCACAACCAAACGGGGCGAGGGGATAAACAAATAATAAGAAATGTCCCGGCAAGGGAATTACACAATTAATGGCTAAATCCCGGCAAGGGAGAATAATCAATATACTCGAACCATCCCGGCAAGGGATTAATCATAATACCTTCTATTTCCTTCATTTATTACACAATAGTCTTTTTATTGTTCGAGCCAACGCTCCAAAGAATTTACAACCCACAATCAATCCGCATACTCTTCACATTTCATAGGATTCATCAATTAACATGATAGAGTCATAACAATATCGGAATAAGTACAAACAAGGACCCACGGTCATGCTTGACACTGGTGTATAGATACTCGTCACCATGCCTATACACCGTACTCAACATTTAGCAATTAGCAAAGAACACTCTAATCCTATTCCCTCAAGCCAAAGTTAGATCAAACACTTACCTCAAATGCTCCAAAATCCACTCAAACCTCTAGTATAGCTTTACCCCTCAAATTTACCAAAAAACCACTCGAATCTAGTCACAAATTACTTGAATGTATCAACAAATGCTAATTGAATCAACTTGAATGCATGAAAATGAATTTCCCAAAGTTTTACCCAAAAATTTCCAAAATGCCCCCAGGCCCACGTGGTCAAAACTCGAGGTTCGAACCAAAACTTGGTTACCCATTCCCCCACGAGTTCATATCTATGATTTGTTTTGAAATCGGGCCTCAAATTAAGGTCCAAATCCCCAATTTTAAGAAAACCTAGGTTCTACCCAAAATCCCCATTTTCACCCCTGAAAAACCTTGATTTTAAGATGAAAACATGATAAATGATGTTATAGATTGAAGAAATTAAGTGGAAGTCAACTTACAAATAATTTGGAGAAGATAGATTTCTTGGAAAATCGCTTATGCAGTTTGTGTTTTGAAAGAATGAAGAAAAGGGGTCAAAAATTTGCCTAAGTATGAAATTGCTAGGTTGCAGATGTGGGAAATGTGAACTGGGGTTCGCAATTGTGAACCCCGAACGAATCACAGCTTCGCATTTGCGAAGCCAGGCCAACACTGGGACTTTCGCATTTGCAAAAAACTACATCGCATTTGCGAAGGTCCAATATCGCATTTGCGGACAATCGTTCGCATTTGCGAAGACTGGGCTCATAGGCAGGCATCGCATTTGCGATGAATTTCTTCACATTTGCGAAGATTGCTGCCCAGGTGAAAGATCGCATTTGCGATAAAATGCTCGCAATTGCGAGCTCGCATTTGCGAGTGCTGGCTTCGCAATTGCGAAGCCTGCAGAACTGAAGAACACCAGATTTTTCAAAAGTGAGAAATGCAATCCGATGCCTATCCAAAACTCAACCGAGCCCTCGGGGCTCCAAACCAAACTTACACGCAACCTCAAAAACATCCTACAGACTTGCTCGTGCGATCAAATCGCCAAAATAACATCATATACATAGAATCAAGCCTCAAATCACAAACTTTTCTTTCAACTTTCATAAAAACACAAATTTTCCATTTTAAGTCCGAAACACGTCAAATGACGTCCGTTTTCAATCAAACTTTACAGATAGTGCTTAAACCATATATAAGACTTGTAACGGGCGTCGGAACTAAAATACGAGCCTGATACCACAACCTTTTAATCAACTTTCATTTCCATTTTCCTTAATAATTTCAGAAAAATAATTTCACAGAAAAATTCTTTTCTCCGGCTCTAGACCTCGAATTTTGACTCCGGGCACATGCCTGAGTCCCATATTTTCCTACGGATCTTCCAGGACCGTCTAATCTCGGGTCCGGGTTCGTGTACCCAAAATATACACCAAAGTCAACTTTAATCATATTAATATCAAAATTCATCATTTTTCACACAGAATTCATATTTAAGCCTTTCGGATACACGTCCGGACTGTGCACGCAAGTCGACGCAAGTAAAAGTGAGGTTTTTAAGGCCTCGAAAGCATGGAACGAATGAGGAAACAGGTGATGGCCCTTTGGGCATCACATCCTCCACCTCTAAAACAACCGTTCGTCCTCGAACGGACAAAAGAAAGAAGTACCTGAGTCGGGGAAAAGATGTGGATAACGGCTCCGCATATCAAACTCGGACTCCCTAGTCGAGGCCTCAGTATACTGACCTCCACTGGACACGCACTGAAGGAAAACTCTTCGACCTCAACTGTCGAACCTGCCGGTCTAGAATAGCTACCGGCTCCTCCTCGTAAGACAGATCCTTGTCCAGCTGGACAGTATTGAAATCTAACACGTAGGATGGATCGCCGTGATACCTCCGAATCATGGACACATGAAGCACTGGATGCATGGCTGACAAGCTGGGCGGCAAGGCAAGTCTGTAAGCCACTTCTTCCACACGATCAAGAATCTCAAAAGGGCCAATGAACCTAGGGCTAAGCTTGCCCTTCTTCCCAAATCTCATCACGCCCTTCATAGGCGACACTCGGAGCAAGACCCGCTCACCAACCATGAAAGCTACATCTCGAACCTTACGATCCGCATACCTCTTTTACCGCGATTTATCCGAACGAAGCCTGTCCTGAATGGTCTTGACCTTATCCAAGGCCTCTTAAACTAAATCTGTACCCAACAACCGAGCCTCTCCTGGCTCAAACCATCCGACTGGAGACCGACATCGCCTACCAAACAACGCCTCATATGGAGCCATCTGAATGATGGACTGGTAGCTGTTGTTGTAAGCAAACTCTGCTAAAGGCAAATACTGGTTTCACGAGCCTCCAAATTCAATGACACAGGCTCGGAGCATATCTTCCAATATCTGTATAGTCCTCTCGGACTGGCCGTCCGTCTGAGGATGGAATGCTGTGCTCAACTGAACCTGGGTGCCCAACTCCTGCTGAGCTGCTCTCTAGATGCACGAGGTAAACTACGTACCCCAGTCCGAAATGATAGATGTCGGCACCCCATGAAGGCGAACAATCTCTCGGATGTAGATCTCAGGTAACCTCTCCGATGAATAAGTGGCTGCAATAGGAATAAAATGCGCTGACTTGGTCAGCCTATCAACAATGACCCAAATAGCATCAAACTTCTTCCGAGTCATCGGAAGTCCAGTAACGAAATCCATGGTAATCCTCTTCCACTTCTACTCGGAAAGCTGAATCCTCTGGAACAAACCACTAGGTCTCTGATGCTCATACTTAACCTACTGACAGTTCAAACATCGAGCCACATATGCAACAATATCTTTCTTCATCCTACGCCACCAATAATGTTGCCTCAAGTCTTGGTACATCTTCACGGTGCCCGGGTGAATAGAATACTGAGAACTATGGGCCTCCGCTAAGATCAACTCTCGAATCCCATCAACATTGGGCATACAAACTCGCCACTGCAACCTTAAAACACCATCATCATCTAAAGTCACCTTCGTGGCACCTCCACGCTACACCGTGTCTCTCAGGACACACAAATAGGGATCATCAAACTGCCGATCACGGATACGCTCCAATAATGAAGAACGAGA
Source organism: Nicotiana glauca (assembly GCA_026770625.1). Taxonomy (NCBI): domain Eukaryota; kingdom Viridiplantae; phylum Streptophyta; class Magnoliopsida; order Solanales; family Solanaceae; genus Nicotiana; species Nicotiana glauca. Next base: position 156,197 of record MU780936.1, read on the forward strand.
GATCGTGCAAGCTAAGACTCTGCTAGGCTCAGAAATGTACAACCTCACAAACTGATTGGCCAAGGCCTGAATATCCAAAGCAAGCGGTCTTTGGCTGACCGAAACATAAGCAAGACTACCCATGCTGGCGCACTTCCTACTCAATGCATCGGCTACCGCATTGGCTCTCCCCGGGTGGTATAAAATAGTAACATCATAATCCTTCAATAGCTACAACCACCTCCGCTGCCTCAAGTTCAACTCCTTCTGCTTGAACAAGTATTGCAGACTCTTGTGATTAGTGTACACCTCACACGTCGCACCATATAGGTAATGCCTCCAAATCTTCAAAGCATGAACAATGGCGGCCAACTCTAGATCATGACCCGGATAATTCTTCTCGTGGATCTTTAATTGCCTCGAAGCATAAGCAATGACTCTGCCATCCTGCATCAATACCGCACCAAGCCCCAATACGGGAAGCATAATAATAAACTGTATAGGGTCCTGAGCCTGTGGGCAAAACCAATATCGGTGCCGTAGTTAGAGCTGTCTTGAGCTTCTGAAAGCTCTTCTTACACTCGTCTGACCATCTGAACTGGACACCCTTCTAGGTCAACCTGGTCATAGGGGCTGCTATGGATGAAAATCCCTCTACGAACCAGCGGTAATAACCTGCTAACCCCAAGAAACTCCGAATCTCAGTAGCTGATGCTGGTCAAGGCCAGTTTTTGACTACCTCAATCTTCTTCGGGTCCACCTGAATACCCTCTGCTGATACAACATGATCCAGAAATACAACCGAACTCAACCAGAACTCGCACTTCGAGAACTTAGCATACAACTGACTATCCTTCAGAGTCTGAAGAACCACTCTGAGGTGCTGCTCGTGCTCCTCATGGTTGCGGGAGTACACCAGAATATCATCAATAAAGACTATCATGAACAAGTCCAAGTAAGGCCTGAACACTCGGTTCATCAACTCCATAAATGCTACTAGGGCATTGGTCAACCCAAATGACATGACCAAAAACTCATAATGCCCATACCGAGTACGGAACGGTGTCTTAGGGACATCAGATGCCCTAATCCTCAGCTGATGGTAGCCAGATCTCAAGTCTATCTTTGAAAACACTTTCGCACCCTGAAGCTGGTCAAACAAATCATCAATCCTTGGCAGTGGATACTTGTTCTTTATCGTCACCTTATTCAACTGCCGGTAATCAATGCACATCCTTATCGATCCATCATGTTTCTTCACAAATAACACTGGCACACCCCAAGGAGAAACGCTAGGCCTGATAAAACCCTTCTCTAGCAAATCTTGCAACTGGTCCTTTAACTCTTTCAACTCTGGCGGGGCCATGCGATATGACGGAATAGAAATGGGTTGCGTGCCTGGGGCCAAATCAATACATAAATCAATATCCCTATCGGGCGGCATACCCGGCAGGTCTGATGGAAAAACCTCGGGGAACTCTCGAACAATAGGAACATAGTCAATGGAAGGAACCTCTGTGCTGGAATCGCGAACATACGCCAGATAAGCTAAACACCCCTTCTCGACCATGCGTCGAGCCTTAACATATGAAATAACACTGCGAGTGGCATGACCTGGGGTCCCTTTCCACTCTAGTCGGGGCAAATCTACCAAAGCCAAGGTCACGGTCTTGGCGTGACAATCCATGATAGCATGATACGGGGACAACCAATCCATCCCTAATATAACGTCGAAATCCACCATGTCTAAGAGCAATAAATTAACACGGGTCTCAAGACCCTCAAACACTACCACACAGGAACGATGAACTCGGTCGACCACTATAGAATCACCCACCGGTGTAGATACATAAACAGGGATACCCAAGGCATCACTAGGCATAGCCAGGTAAGGTGCAAAATAAGATGACACATATGAATACGTAGACCCAGGGTCAAATAGCACTGAAGCATCCTTATCACAGACCAGAATAGTACCTGTAATAACAACATCTAACGACTCAGCCTCTAGCCTGGCTGGCAAAGCATAACACCGGGGCTGGGCCCTACCTCCCTGAACCATGTCTCTAGGACGATCGCCTACTGGCTGGCCTCTATATCTGCCGGTCCGAGCTCCACCTCTACGGTCTCTACCTCAACCTCTATGATCCCTACCCCCGCCTCTAGCTGGCTGGGCAAGTTGTGCATCACCTGGTGCCTGAATCATGGGGCGAGGACCCTGCTGCTGAGAGCTACCCGAGGCTCGAGGGCAAAATATGACAGTGTGACCGGGATCACCACACCCATAATAAGCCCTTGGCTGCTGAGACTGCTGGCCCTGTCGACCTGAATATCCTCCCTGGAAGCTCTGAAGTGGAGGTGCACTGATGGGCTACTGATCAGAAAAATGCTGCTGAGAACCACCACTGCCTGGAGTACCATGAGAAACCTGGAGTGTTGACTGAAAGGGCCTCGGTGAATGGCCTCTACCATAAGAATCCCTACCTCCAGACGAGGTACCACTGAACCTACCAGAATGATGAGGCCTCTTATCCAACACATGACCACCTCCTCGTGCAAGGGCCATCTCAACTCTGCGGGCCGTATTGGCCGCCTCCTGAAAAGAAATCTCACTACCGGCTCCCATAGCCATCTGGAGACAGATCAGCTGAATCAATCCATCAATAAACCTCCGCACCCTCTCTCACTCTGTGGGGAGTATAACAATAACATAGCGTGCCAAATCAATGAACCGAGTCTCATACTACGTGACTGTCATGGAGCCCTGCTGGAGGCGCTCAAACTGCCTGCGAAGTGCCTCCCGCTGAGTGACTGGGAGAAACTTCTCCAAAAACAACTCCGCGAACTGATCCCATGTCAATGCTGGAGACCCTGCTGGTCTAGATAGGCAATAGTCCCTCCACCAAGTCCTGGCGGATCCTGCAAGCCGAAAGGTGGCGAAGTCGACCCCATTGATCTCCACAATACCCATAGTCCTAAGGATCTCATGGCAGCTGAATAAGAAATCCTGTGGATCCTCTGATGAAGCACCGCTGAATGTGGTGGTGAAGAGCTTGGAGAACCGATCAAGTCTCCACAAAGCATCTGAAGACATCGCCGCTCTATTGCCGGTCTGGGCTGCAATACCTGGATGAGCTGCCACAGCTGGCTGAACCACTGGGACATGAGCCTGGGGAGATACCTGCTCCGGAGTACGTGTAGTAGGAGTCTGAACCCCTCCTCCAGCCTGAGAAGTGGCTGGTGCTACTAGAAGCAAACCCGCTCTAGTGACGCTCTCCATAAAGCCTACCAATCTGACTAAAGCGTCCTAAAGATCTGCGGTGACCATGACCCCTCCTAGGACCTGAGCTGGGCCCACCGGTGCTGTTAGGGCTAGAACCTCCTAATCATAGTCAATATGAGACTCCACCTCTGGAACTCCTGCCCGGGGCTGAGCTCTGCCCCTGCCTCGGCCTCGGCCTCTGCCCCTCACAGGAGCTGCTGCTGGGGGCTCGGGCCGCCTCGCAGTAGAAGAGGAAGCATATGTTCTCGCCATCTGCAAAAGAACAGAGTAAAAGGACAATCAATATTTGAGAAACAAAATCGCACGATAAGAAAGAACAAAAGTGAAACTTTTCCTAACTCCGTAGCCTCTGGGGGATAAATACAGACGTCTCCGTACCGATCCCTTAGACTCTACCAAGTTTGTCCGTGAGTAGAAAGACCTATGTAATCTAGAGCTCTGATACCTACTTGTCACGACCCGAATTTCTTACCATTGGGAGTCGTGATGGCGCCTACTGTCGGAGCTATGCAAGCCAAGCATTTAAACATTTTTCGATAACAACCCAACAATAATAATATTAACGAGTCATTTAACTAAAAACGGAAGTCTTTAAAACATAAAAAACTAAGAACCCAAAATGCGGAAGTTTAATATTTCTCTACCCAAGACCGGTGTCGCTATCTCACGAACTACTAAAGAGTGCTACAAACAAGTCTGAATAGAAATACATAAATTTATGTCTCGGTACAATGAAAACAAACTGAAAACATGGAAAGGGACTTCGTCCTGCGAATGCCAGCTAGGCTACCTCGTAAGTCCCCGGACTGAAGTTAGCTCCCGATCAATATCCTACTATTGTGGTCCAAAAGCTGCTCCGGTATCGTGATCTGTGCAAAAGAGCAAAGAAGGGTAGCGTTAGCACAATCGACCCCATGTGCTGGTAAGTGCCTGGCTTAACCCCGGCGAAGTAGTGACGAGGCTAGACAGGACTACCAAATCAACCTGTGCAGTTCAATGTATATATATGCAATAAAAGGAAAGAATACAGAAATTAAACAGTTAAGAGGGAGGGAAGCATACTATGGGGAAGTACAGTCCGGATATAAATTCAACAATTTAAGTAAGAAACAGGGCAATAACCATAATTAACGAAAGCAGGAAAAATCAATAGTTGCACAACATCAACCTTCATGCTTTTACTCTCATTCTCGCCAAAAGCAATCAAATAAAGTGCACGGCATCACCCTTCGTACTTTCCCTCATATAACGCTCATAACATGGCACGAAATGATTCTTCATGCAATTATAATCAAATAAGAGCACGGAATGTCCCTTCGTGCATAATTAATCAAAACATGGCACGGAATGACCCTTCGTGCAAATATAATCAAAACATGGCACGGAATGACCCTTCGTGCAAATATAATCAAAACATAGCACGGAATGACCCTTCTTGCTATTATAATCAAAACATGGCACGGAATAACCCTTCGTGCAAATATAATCAAAACATGGCACGGAATGACCCTTTGTGCAAATATAATCAAAATATGGCACGGAATGACCCTTCGTGCATTATCACTCTTCCTCACCCAAACAACAATCACAACCAAACGGGGCGAGGGGATAAACAAATAATAAGAAATGTCCCAGCAAGGGAATTACACAATTACCGGCTAAATCTCGGCAAGGGAGAATAATCAATATACTTAAACAATCCTGGCAAGGGATTAATCATAATACCTTCTATTTCCTTCATTTCTTACACAATAGTCCTTTTATTGTTCGAGCCAACGCTCCAAAGAATTTACAACCCACAATCAATCCTCATACTCTTCACATTTCTTAGGATTCGTCAATTAACATGATAGAGTCATAACAATATTGGAATATGTACAAACAAGGACCCACGGTCATGCTTGACACCGGTGTATAGATACTCGTCACCATGCCTATACACCGTACTCAACATTTAGCAATTAGCAAACAACACCCTAATCCTATTCCCTCAAGCCAAAGTTAGATCAAACACTTACCTCAAATGCTCCAAAAATCCACTCAAGCCTCTAGTATAGCTTTACCCCTCGAATTCACCACAAAACCGCTCGAATCTAGTCACAAATTACTTGAATGTATCAACAAATGCTAATTGAATCAACTTGAATGCATGAAAGTGAATTTCCCAAAGTTTTACTCAAAAATTTCCAAAATGTCCCCGGGCCCACGTGGTCAAAACCCGAGGTTCGAACCAAAACCCGGTTACCCATTCCCCCACGAGTTCATATCTATGATTTGTTTTGAAATCGGACCTCAAATTGAGGTCCAAATCCCCAATTTTAAGAAAACCTAGGTTCTACCCAAAATCCCCATTTTCACCCTTGAAAACCTTGATTTTAAGATGAAAACATGATAAATGATGTTATAGATTGAAGAAATTAAGTGGAAGTCAACTTACAAATAATTTGGAGATGATAGATTTCTTGGAAACTCGCTTATGCAGTTTGTGTTTTGAAAGAATGAAGAAAAGGGGTCAAAAATTCGCCTAAGTATGAAATTGCTGGGTTGCAGATGTGGGAAATGCGAACTGGGGTTCACAATTGCGAACCCCAACCAAAAGTGGGAATTTCAAACACAGCTTCGCATTTGCGAAGCCAGGCCTACACTGGGACTTTCGCATTTGCGAAAAACTACATCGCATTTGCGAAGGTCCAATATCGCATTTTCGGACAATCGTTCGCATTTGCGAAGACTGGGCTCATAGGCAGGCATCACATTTGCGAAGATTGCTGCCCAGGTGAAAGATCGCATTTGCGATAAAATGCTCGCAATTGCGAGCTCGCATTTGCGAGTGCTGGCTTTGCAATTGCGAAGCCTGCAGAACTGAAGAACACCAGATTTTTCAAAAGTGAGAAATGTAATCCGATGCCTATCCAAAACTCACCCGAGCCCTTGGGGCTCCAAACCAAACATACACGCAACCTCAAAAACATCCTACGGACTTGCTCGTGCGATCAAATTGCCAAAATAACATCATATACATAGAATCAAGCCTCAAATCACAAACTTTTCTTTCAACTTTCATAAAAATACAAATTTTCCATTTTAAGTCCGAAACACGTCAAATGACGTCCGTTTTCAACCAAACTTTACAAATAATGCTTAAACCGTATATAAGACTTGTACCAGGCGTCATAACCAAAATACGAGCCCGATACCACAGCCTTTTAATCAACTTTCATTTCCATTTTCCTTAATAATTTCAGAAAAATAATTTCACAAAAAAATTCTTTTCTCGGGCTCTAGACCTCGGATTTCGACTCCGGACACATGCCCGAGTCCCATATTTTCCTACGAACCTTTCGGGACCGTCCAATCTCGGGTCCGGGTCCGTTTACCCAAAATGTTGACTAAAGTCAACTTTAATCATATTAATATCAAAATTCATCATTTTTCACACAGAATTCATATTTAAGCCTTCCGGCTATATGCCCGGACTGCGCACGCAAGTCGAGGCAAGTAAAAGTGAGGTTTTTAAGGCCTTGAAAGTACGGAACGAATGAGGACACAGGTGATGACCCTTTGGGTCGTCACACATGAATAACTGAATAGTCTCTCAATATCTCTGCATCTTCAGTATGGACAACACTTGAGACAATGTCTGAGCATCCCTAACTCCCTGTAACCCATCTATAGCATCACGAACCACTGGCGCATTACGGACACTGAGAGCGTAATATCATTCATGAGTGGATGCTAAGGAACATAAGTTATATACTTCGAGCTGAATCAATATCGCACGATAAGGAATGAAAGAAGTGGAATTTCGTAATAGTTCTGTAGCCTCTCGAAGATAAGTATAGACGTCTTCTTGCCGATCAGCAAGACTCTACTAAATATTCTTATGACTCATAGAACCTATGAACCTAGAGCTCTGAAACCAACTTGTCACGATCCAAAATCCCTCCGAAGGAATCGTGATGGCACCTAGTCTCTAAACTAGGTAAGCATAACATTTATTGAAATAACATTGACATTTACTAGCTTCAAATTAAATAACTCTGAACAAACATAATTTTCCAAAACCGGTGGTACAAGTTATAAGTCTTTCTAAGAGTAGTTATAGAAGAATAAATACAACACTATTCCAAAACAAGAAGAAACCAATGGAATGTAAACACAAACGAAGGTGACTCTGAGGCCTGCGAACGCAATAGCAGGACACTTTGAGTCTCCACCGCGACGATCCGCACAACTACTATCAATCAATACCTGGATCTGTACACAAAAATGTACATAAGTCTAGCATGATCACACCACAGCGGTGCCCAGTAAGTATCAAGACTAACCTCGGTGGATTAGTGATGAGGAACAATCAAGACAACTACTAGTCAAACAGATAAAATAGGATATGATAACAAATATCAAGATAGAGGTAACGAAGTAATATCAATAGCAGGGAAGGAACAAACTACAATCAATGGAAATAATAATGGGAAACACGGATGGAAACAAAAGATAACCAAGTAAATTAGCACCAACATAGCTGGAATACACACAAGTAAAAATGAACTCAATTAAGGAACGCGATGTCAACTCAATAAATCATATCATTTCTGATGCACAATTCCAGTCATCTCAAACTCAGTGTCTCATATTATAACCTCAAATACCAAACCTTTAGCACACCTGTCACCTTGTGCCCACATATTTATATCTCACCTTGCATAACAACGGTCTCATGTTACTCAGTACATAGGGTCCATAACCAATGCAATTAAGATGTTCAAGGAGTCTCATTAACATAACATAACGTAGAGTACAACTTCTAAACCAATTAGGAACTCGACAACAAAAGATTAAGTTATTTTTAGAAATCCGTTGAATAAGGAAAGTACCATTTTCAGTTAAAATACAATATAAAATGAATTATTACATTTAACACGAGATTTAATAAATTAACTTAGTAGAAATTCCTTTTTAAGAAAAATACAACCTCAGAAGGTTTAAGGGAATTTAATTGAGTAACTAATTGAATTAAAAATAAAATAATTATTGAAATTTGAAGTATTAATATATATATATATATAAAAATACGGCAAAATATTGAAAACATTATGGGGTTCCATCACAAAGGATCACATCAATAAATGAATCTGAATAGTTAAAACACTTGAATTGATAACCATAAATAAACACAACACATAGAAAGTTCACGGCATCACCCTTCGTGCTTTATCACTCTTCCTCACCATATGCATATATAGAAATGTGGACGGCATCATCCTTCGTGATTTAACTCTCTCATAACATGGCACGACATCACCCTTCGTGCATTAACTCTCATAATCATTGCACTACATCACCGTTCATGCATTAACTCTCATAATCATGGCACGACATCACCTTTCATGCATTAACACTCACTCACAATTATCGCACCCCCTTTTCCCCTCCTCGCGAAGAACGCCCGGGTTTTGACATTTCATGGGGGAATAACTCTTTTCCTTTTGGGAATTGGGTATTTGAAGAGTCGCCACCTAACGGATTATGGTGCATTAGGGCACCTTGAGAAATTAACTCATGGACTAGTTTTCATTACCAGAGATTTAGGGTAAGGGCTCGAAATAACCTTGAGGGAAAGGTGTTAGGCACCCCTCGCCGTCCACAACGGTAGGTCCTGGCCGAACTTATACTCATGCAAATTAGTCAAATAAATAGATAAATAGTTTTAACACGTACCTGCAAGTAAAGACATGTTTTGACATTCAAGTAATGAAACAAGGAAAAGGGTTTGAACAAGTTGCACATATATAAAGAAAAGCAAATTCATTTAAACAACGAGAGTTGGGAGAGGGGTCCTAGGTTGGTTAACCTACAGGATCATACCCACACAATGTTTGGTAATCACTCCTCAATAAAGGGCTACACGTGATATTAGCGCATAGTCATCATATCCTTACAACCCAATTCCCTCCCCTTGGTCATAGCCTAAAGCGTTCTAACAGCCTTGAAAGATATCCTATGCGTGCTTTACCCATCTCTTCTTTGTGGCCCTAGAGGTATTTAGGACCTCTAATTTTGGGCAGTTCTAGACCATCCTGAGGTGTTTAAAGGAGAAAAAGTCTAGGCGTTATGTAAAACAAGTAGGACTGTATTTTAAAAAGGGAAACAACTAAAGGCTCACATTTACCTACACAAATATAACAAGCAAATGCACGTCTCAAACAACTATTTTAGGTATTTAAGAGAAAACCTTAGAACATGATATCTAGGTGAACTGAGAGTATACAGTGTGGAATTAGGACCAAAGTGTGAAAGAACTGAGTCTATTTGTATACTAATTTTAGACTTGCTGAGCAGATAGCAGAACATGGTTTTACGATTGCAGAATTTTAATCGTCCTATAGGCTTGCCTAGGCGTATAATAGCGATGTTCTATGAGCATGATATCTAATGCAGTAAAAAAGTAAAACAATTTTTAAAACGACAACCTGAGATCATATGGCCATGTTTTCTAGTAGTATTAATTTAAGGTAGTGTTTGAAAAATGATTAAAGAAGCAGAAAAATTAATTAATTAAATCGGTTCAGAATAAACAAACATGAATTGGACTAGCTTTTCTAAATGGACTATTTTAAATCCTATACGCATGATTTCTAAGGGGATGAATTCGAATACATGTTGTAATGGAAACTGAACTTCAATTATTTATACACCCTATAGGCATGATATCTAATTATAGAGTTGATTTAGATCCTATAGGCATGGCTTCTAATTTTGCGAAAGCAAAGCAAACGTAACAAACACATTTGAATCAACATGGATCCTATAGGCATGGTATCTATCCAGTTTACCCGCAATGTATATACTACCCACCCATTTTCACTAATCACCCCACTGTTTGTTTACAATAATTATTACAGACCAATAAACTGAATATAAATTACATAAATAAATAGAAATTAGTCTATAGGGAGCCTGCAGTTGGCCCAAATGATTTCCAAGCCTCCAGTAGCCTCAAATGCCAAAGTGCCATAGCCAATTTCATGTCCATGTGTGTCAGAGTTCCCAAAGGACCTCAAGGATCCCAGGCAGTGCTCACACCCAGACTTTCTCAAATAGTAACTGATTATTGTGCAGTGTGGAAGGGCTAACTCTGACATGCCAGAGTTCAGAGAGATCTCAAGGGTCTCAAAACAGTACACATATCAGAGGGGCAGAACCTAGTAATCTAAGAATAAAGTGAGAATGCTTGACATAGTTTTGAAAAAGTTTTAAAAATAGTATATAGATGACTTTAAGAGTGAAAAATGTTTTCAGAAACAGGCAATAGTTTGGTAGTAAAAGACAGTTTGAGAAGAGTACTCTTTTGAAAATAGCAGACAATCAATAAAACATCCAGATTCAGAAACACTTAACAAATAGATCTCATATGGGGATAAAAGGGATTGGGGCACATAAGAGTCACATATAGAGAGCCCAACATGATCACACAATTAAGGGATTAAATAGATATTCACAAACAGGCTAGTTACGTATCAAATAACGAAGTGAATTATAGGCATGCTAATCATACATTGAACAGGACAGAGTTTAGACATGCTAGGCAAAGAAGTAAGCAGAAAGAGAGGTTGAATTCATAACTGATGAACTAATGCAGGAATGAAACACATAGGGTTTGGATTTCAAAATTTAACTAGAGACATACCAGTTGAAGAAAAAAATGCAGAATACAAAGCAGATGTAGTTCCAATATCTAGCCTTGGCTTACAGCTGGCTAGACCAGTGAGTATCACAAGTAGCAGAGAAAAAAAAAGAGTTTTAGAGTGTACGTGTGCTTTTGTGAACTAGTGTTCTGTTTTTGAAGTTAGAATATGAGAGTGCTTATATAGCAGTTCGAGGGTAGAGTCAATAAGGTAAAAGAATAAGAAGTCAGCCATTAAAGGCAATTAGAATCCAATCATATAAGGTGTTCAGAATAGACTCATTTAATTAGGGGCAATTTTCCAAACGGTAACAACAGTAGTTTAATTAAGGCAAAAAAGACCAAATCATACCAAATAAAGAATCAGTAAGAATCCCAAAGTTATACGGGCAAGAAATTAAGGCAAAGACGCCCAATTAAAGTTATAAACTAGGAAACAAAATAAATTCTATACATACCAATCTTTAGCGAAATAATCAATCAGCCAGAATTTCAAAGTAATAATCAATTCCCATAAATAGAAAATAAAATAAGTAAAATTTCACAAAAAGATAGAACTTAGCCGGAAAAAATTAGGTCAGAACCTTAATAGGGCTCAGTTAGAGAGACAATCATGAAAAAGTAAACAAATATCACAAACAACTTAAATAAAGCAAGAAATAATAGTCAGAATAAATATAGACATATAGAATCAGTGAAAGGTTGAACTAAGAAATTCAATAGAGGCATAGTAGGAGAAGAAAGCAATGAGACATTCAAATGGCTAAGAGAAATCACAAGAACCCATGCAAGAACAAAGGCAGTACTCAAATAACTCAGAAACCAAACAAAAGAGTTGAAAAAATTAGGGTTTTTAGTATAAACGAGTTGAAGTTAGAGCAATCCCAATGAAATCGATTAAAACATATAGAAACAAAAGATTAAACACTCGAATCACTAAATGTTTTGGAAAAAGAAATTTCAGGAAACCCTAGTTTGGAGAAAGATGAAAAATCACTTGAAAATCATATGATTCTTATAAAGAATCTCAAGGTTATTGTAAAACTCATAAGAAACAAGTTTAAATCATCTCAGATCTGTACAGATCTAAGATGTTCAGAAGAAAGAAATTAGGGTTTTTAGGAGAACAACACAGAGGTGAAGAAACCTGCTTAGAAACCCATAGATCGTAGCCGATGTAGGACGATCTTACTCGGAATCACACTGGAAAAGCCTGAAACAGGCGAGATAGGGACCATAGATGTATGCCCCGGATATTCTCCTTTCGCCAAATAATCTTTGATGTCATGGGACCAAGGTTTTTCATCTGTCTCTTCCTCAACATGGGCACAATAAGCCAGTTGATTATGGACCTTTACTGGGATGTGATCAATGAAATTCTTGTTCGAATATTGTATCATAGATGACAAGGTGGTCAATGCATCGTCAAACTCATTCTGAATTCTGGGTACATGCCGAAACTCTATCTTGGTGAACCTCTTTCTCAATTCCTGCACATGGTGTAGATATGGCATTATCTTGGAATTCTTGGTGGCCTACTCTCCCTGTACCTGGTGCACAAGCAAATCTGAATCACCAATTACCAGCAGCTCCTGAATATTCATGTCGACTACTATGTTGAGTCCTAATATGCAGGCTTCATATTCTGCCATGTTGTTGGTGCAGAGGAATTTGAGTTTAGCAGATACCGGATAATGTTGACCTGTTTCTGATACCAAAACTACTCCAATGCCCACTCCTTTGAAATTTGCAGCTCCATCAAAAAACATCATCCAACCGTCATATGCTTCAGTAATGTCTTCTCCTACGAATGACACTTCTTCATTAAGAAAATATGTTTTCAAGGGTTCGTATACTCCTTCCACCAGATTCTCAGCAAGATGATCGGCCAATAATTTTCCTTTGAGTGCCTTTTAAGTTATGTCGACGATATCGAACTCACCCAACAGTATATGCTATTTGGCCAACTTCCCGATCGGCATGGGTTTTTGAAATATATACTTCAAAGGGTCCATCCTGGGTATGAGGTATGTGGTATAGGCACAGAAGTAATGCCTCAACTTCTGGGTCGTCCAGGTCAAAGCACATCACGTGCATTCCTGCAAAGAGTACCGTGCTTTGTAGGGTGTGAACTTGTACTCAAGTAGTATATGGCTTGCTCCTTTCTCCCTGTCACATCATGTTGTCCCAGAACGTATCCAAAGGCTCCATCTGATACAGATAGATAGAGTAGCAAAGGCCGTTTTGGCTCTGGTGGGACCAAAACTGGTGGTGTGGATAGGTATTCCTTGATTTTGTCAAAAGCTTTCTGACAATCTTCGGTCCAGCTTGTCTCGGAATCTTTTATCAACATTGTGAAGATGGGTTCACATATGACAGTTGACTGTACTATGAAGCGATTGATATAATTGAGATGCCCTAGGAAGCTCATCACGTCCTTTTTGCTCCTAGGTGGTGGTAACTCCTGAATAGCCTTGACTTTAGACGGATCTAGCTCGATCCCTTGACGGTTGACAATGAATCGCAACAACTTTCTTGCGGGAAGCCCGAATGCACACTTGGTGGGGTTAAGTTTCAAGTTGTACCTCCTTAGCCTGTTGAAGAACTTTCTCAAGTCTGCTATGTGGTATGCGGCCCTCTTGGATTTGATAATGACGTCGTCCACATATACCTCTATCTCCTTGTGTATAATACCATGGAAGATGGTTGTCATGGATCTCATGTAGGTATACCCAGCATTCTTTAGACCAAATGGCATTATCTTGTGGCAGTATACTCCTCATGGTGTAATAAAGGCTGTTTTCTCCACGTCTTCGTCATCCATCCAAATCTGGTGATAATCTGCGAAGCAATCTACAAAACATTAGAGTTCATGCTTGGGGAAATTATCGATCAAGATGTGTATGTTTGGAAGTGGAAAGTCGTCCTTGGGACTTGCTTTGTCAACACATACTATGACTTTCCCATCTTTCTTCGGAACTGGCACAACATTGTCTAACCAGGTTGGGTACTCAACCACCCTGAGAACTTTGGCTTTGATCTGCTTGGTAACCTCCACCTTGATTTTCAGGCTCATGTCTGGTTTGAATTTTCTAAGCTTCTATTTCACCGGCGGACACATTGGATTGGTATGTAACTTGTGAGCCACTATGGACATGCTTAAACTTGTCATGTCATCATATGACCATGCGAAAATGTCCTCATATTCTTTTAGGAAACGAATGTACTCTTCCTTCTTTGTTGGTGATAAGTGATTGTTGATGCGAGTCTCCTTGACGGTCTGAATGCCCCCAAGTTTACTGCTTTGCTTTTGTACAGATTGGACTTAGGATTATTCTCAAAGTTTTCCACCTCCCTGACAACTTCCTCCGGTATCTCGTCTTCTTCATCAAAATCACTATCCTCATGTTGCGTTGCCTCATTATATGTCATAGTCACCAGTTCATCAAGAAAAGTAATAACAACGATGTAGAAAGAGAAAGTTTAGAAAATAATAATGAATAATAAAGAGCAAATGCATTTGATTAAAATTAAACAACATCCAGACAATATGGGCTGATGAACCGAGCATTTATTTTGAAACAAGCAAGTCTTTAAAACAAAGTTACTAAAAAATCTAAATGCCTAGAATAACTATAGAAATAAAATTTTCCAAGCTACCCAGGGACTCGGCGGGCCCGGGATAGTGTGGTGGTCCAGTTCCCGAGAATAGTTCCCTTCTCCACAGTCTGAATAATGAGGCCTTCTTCCTCCTCCTCCTCAATTATTGCACTGCAGTCCATGTATTTATCCTTCAATAACAGATTCTTCAACTCAGCTAATGCTTCCTCTTCTGCATTTCCCCATATTGTATCGGCTTGGTGAAAGGCTTGATCCAGACGTGACACTGGTTGCTCAAGAGGGAGTATGGTCCACGCCATAGAGGTGACCAATCATTATACTCCTGCCATATGTACTGATATCTGAGCCCAAAGGTAGTACCATGACCCTTCAGCCGTATCGGTTTAATGATACCCTGGAGATTCTTCCCAAGTCCTTTACCGGGTTCATACCCAGACCATGCCAGTATGCTCTCTATTTTACTGCTCCACCATTTATCTTTCTCGACGGCATTGACACATTCAATGTGATGATAGGTTTCCCCTCCTAGCCTTCTTCTATTTCCAATAACCAGGACAATTTGACTGTGTAAATGGTGTTACTCCCATCTCCGGGAATGATCACCTCCTGACAATTCCATTCGAATTTCACGGCTTGATGTAGTGTGGATGCCACAACCCCAGTGGTATGGATCCATGGTCGGCCTAACAGAATATTGTATGAGGCTGGTATGTCGAGCACCTAAAATTCGATGTCGAACCTAGTCGTCCCCATTTGCAAGCACAGATTAATTTTCCCGATCGTGGCCCTTTGGGACCCATCGAAAGCTTTCACATTCATTCTTCTTTCCTGTATTTCGTGAAAACCTTTGTCCAATCTTTTCAGAGTGTTAAACGGACAAATATTGAGGCTAAAACCTTCGTCAACCAAGACCCTGGCGATGAAGTAGTCTTTGCATCAAATTGTAATGTGCAGTGCCCTGTTGTGATTCAGACCCTCAGGTGGCAACTCATCCTCGTGGAAAGTGATTCTGTGACTTTCCAACACCTGTCCTACCATATTAGACATCTCTCCATTGGTGATGTTATTGGTCATGTAGGCTTCACTCAACACTTTCATCAAAGTGTTTTTGTGTGCTTCTGAATTTTGTAACAGTGACATGATGGATATCTTAGCTGGGATTTTGTTCAAATGATCAATGACGGAATACTCTCTTGCTTGTACTTTCCTCCAAAGGTCATCCGGTCTTGTTTCAACGACATGCTGCTTGGCAGTAGCATTCTTACTTGGTCCTCCCAGGTGCTCAGGTGTATAGATTCTCCCGGTCCTGGTAATTCCTTATGCGGCATTATATTCCTCCATCTTTGCCTTTCCTTTGCACCTAGATTTGGCAACATAATCCCAAGGTATTTCTTTTGAGTGGAAAGGAGGTATGGTTGATACAATCACTGTGAAAGGTGTGGCCACTTCCACTCTGAATGGAGCAGGGGTTGTCGCAGGCAGAGCCACCTCCACCTCAAGTGGAACTAATGCAGCCACCTCAACCTCTATTGGTGACTGAGTTTGGACCACAATAGGAGTAAGTGTGACTAGGGGTTTGAAGTCATCACCTTCCCGAATAAGCCCGATCGACCCCTCAAGGTCCCATTCTTCATTTGTCTCTATCACATGTATTTCACCACCTCTATGATCAGGGAGAGGGTTGTTTCGAACATTGGGTGTGTCCTCCTTTGCCTGTATAACCTTGTTGTCAATCAGCGTCTGGATTTTGTCTTTCAATGCTCAGCACTCATCAGTGGTGTGCCCTTTCATACCAGAATGGTGCGCACAAGTTTTGTTAGGATTGACCTATTAGGATGGATTCTCTATAGCCACAGCAGGAACACGGGTGACGTAACCTGCTGCTTTCAACCTTTCATACAACTGGTCAATGGGTTCAGTGATGGCAATGTATTGTCTGAGTAGCTTGCGGTCGAAATTGGGTCTTGGTCTTGGATAATTTTGGTGAGTCAGAGGCGATTGGAAGTGAGGTGGTAGGGAGTTATAGGTATAATAGACAGTGGCTGGTTGGGAGTATTTGGGAGATGATGGTTGATATATAGGTGGTTGTTATTGGTATGTGTATAGAGGTGTTTGATATATGGGTAGAGGTGTTCGATAAGTAAGTGGAGATTTTGGGCCTTGAGCCACCATTACAGCCCCAACGTCTTTCTTCTTTGATATGTCTCTTGATTGCAATGCTTTATTTGTGGCCTGTAATGCCTCAAAATTCGTTACCATCCCGCTCTTGATGCCTTCCTAAATACTTTCCCCAAGCTTGATGATATCGAAGAAATTATAGTTTTCAATAACCATTAACCTTTCGTAATACTGCGGGTCCTGTGCCCTGACGAAGAACTTGTTCATATGTTCTTCGTCCAAAGATGGCCTGACCTTGGCCGCTTCCGACCTCCAGCTGGTAGCATACTCGCGTAAAGTCTTAGTGGGTTTCTTCTTAAAATTCTGGATGTAGAAAACATCGGGTGCATTTTCTGTGTTGAACCTAAATCGGTCCATGAAATCCGATGCCATACCTACCCAATTGGACCATTTCTTGGGATCCTGGCTGATGTACCAGGACAAAGCATCACCAATAAGACTCCTCATGAAGAGTTTCATCCGGATCTTCTTGTCCTTTCTAACCCCGACAAGCTTGTCGCAATAGGTCATTAGATGAACCCTAGGATCACCTGTGTCGTCGAATATCTCAAACTTAGGAGTTTTGTACCCCTCTGGTAGTTCCACATCTGGCTGTATTGCATAGGTCTTCATAGTTCAGCGCTTCTATTCCTTCGTTGCCTTCGACACCCTGAATTCTACTTGTTAATTTCTTGAGTTCTTCAGCCATGTTTTTAATGAGCTGGTCCTTCTCTGAGGATTCTGGTGCATATGAAGTTGGCTGAGTAGAGTGAGGTATGGTCTCCACATATATAGGGTTGTTTTGATGAGTGCTAGGGACTTGGTGTAGTGATGTTCATTGGTTGGGTTTTGAGGTCAGTAATGGGTTGTGGTATATTTTGGGGAGTGTGGTAAGTGGCGGTTGGTGGATACTGGATTGGTTGGTGGTCGTGTTGCGATAGAGTTGGTATTGGTAAGGGATTGAGATTTTGGGGGTGGGGTTGTGTATTTATGTGGTGCATGAGGGTTTTGTGGGTGTTGGTTTGATGTGTTTTGGGGAGGTGTCGGGTTCTTTGTGTTCTATTGATTGATGTCGGGGACATTCAGGGTGAGTGATAAATTCGCCAAGTTGCAAACCTGCTCAAGCTCTCTTGTAGCTCCAGTATCTTTTGTTCCAATCTTAAGACTAGATCATTTGGTGCTAGAGTACTCCGACCTTCTGAAGTTTCTGCGTTCTCGACATTCTCCTTTCGAAAACCACTTAAGTCGTCCATTTTTGTTTTCCTTTGCCTTTTGTATTGCATTGAGGAGGAGGAGGTGGAGGGCCTCTAGATCTGGTATGATACGTTGATGATGCCAGTATGAGTGAAACAACCTAAGGGGATGGGAATAATCAAAAATAAGGAAAAACAAAAAGGTAACAAGTTAGTGAGGATTTTGAAGTGTTGTAGTATTTAAACACATATTGCGGTAATGTAAATTCGCGTCCTAATTTGGGAGACATGTTGTGCCCGAGGTACGCCTAGTGAAAAATAAATTTGGAGAACTTTAGATGCCAACAAATGCTTCGTTTCATAACATAAAAATAGACGAATCCCTAAAACAACACAAGGATGATAGAAAAAGATATGTCACCACTCGCACTTGGCCTTATTACATTTTAGGAAAGCAAATAAATCTAGCCTATTTAGTCCTAGAAGGACCTTCCCCAGATTCGATCTTCTTGACTCCATCGTACAGGTACCCCAGCTCGCACAGATCCAACAGCAAGTAGGCTCTGGCCAGATGTCCTCATTCAGCTCCTTCAGCGTTTTGGCAATCCTCAATCCTATTTATGACTTTACCTTCCAGCTCCACTATTCCTCGCTCCAGATATTCTAACTTCCTGTTGGAAGTGACTGTCATTTCTTTCCATTCTTCGATCAACCTCACATTTCTCTCATGTATTTCCCGGTGCTCATTCTCAGAGTCATGGACCCTCTTGCGCAGCCTGTTATATTTGACTTGAGCTTCAGCTTCTTCGTCTATGATTCTGTTCCCTCGACCGTCTCCTGGCATCACCATTCCTTTTAGATTGTCTTCTAACCATGTCGGGTAGAGAGGTTCGCACCCAACACGATAAGTGTCCAGATCAATGGTGTTCTTTTCCATAATGATTTTGTAGTGCCACATGTGCTGGGCTTGGCACTTGTAAGGGACGTTGTCGTCTTCAAAGTCTGCTCTGAAGTGACTCATCTTGGCAACCCTTGGCACAACGTGTTTAATGCATGCTTGCCTCATAACTCGGATAGGGACATAAGGATATATCCCTCTCAACCCAATCAGCACCAAGTGTGGAGCGTCCCTGGATCTGATGATAAATTCGTCCGTCGAGAACCATTCAAACATCCATTGCACTTGCTCCTCGGTCAGATTGTCGAAGAACTTCACCCACTCTTTGGCACTTTCTGGCTGAGCAAATCTATCCAGAATGTAGGTTATCCGCTTGGGGTGATGGAGGGAAATATGGTCATTTCTAGCCCTTCGCGAAAATTCCTAGCGATACTGGCCCTTTTGAAGATGTTCTAATAACCATAACTGTAGCAACAAGTTACAACCCTGTAAATGCTTGACCCCTCTTTGACAGCATTACAGAGCCCTCTAGATGTTGTCTATGATCATAAGGACTATGGTGTATGTATGTCCGTTGATTCCTTCCATCAAAGTCTTGGCGACCATGGCTAACCTAGTATGGATTCTTTCCCTTTTCATTGGGAACACTATAAGGCCCAAGAAGCATAAAATGAACACGAACACTCTACGATAAATGTGGCCCAGAGAAGTGAGAGAGATCTCATCATGGTAGGTATGGTAGGACTTGCTATGGCCATACCTCTCATACAAATACTCGAAGGGTATGTAAGATTTCTTCAGGCATCCCAAGTCAGTATTTTTCTTTAGCCCCATCATCTTTAAAAACCCTTTACCAGTACGGTTCTATGGCACCAATAACCTGGGGCTATCCCAAGTCAATCCTGCAAGCCCTCCAATCTCTTCTAGAAGTGGAGTCATTTCTATATCGCCAAAATAAAATACAGCCCTTACACTATCCTAGAATAAAGTGGCAGCCTCGATCAACCTGTTGTTTGGCTCAATGTCTAGTAAAGAAGGTAGATTGCCCAAGTACTTTCTTACGTGTTTCTTGTCACTTGAGGAAAGGTCCTCCCGCCAATCTAGTATCAAAGGTGGAATGTTGCAAACCATACTGAATATGGGGATCTTGTGCCTCATTTTTTTGCAAAACAAAAGGGTAAGTCCCTTATGCCCCACCAGACTCGACTATTTATACATTTATGATTAGCATATTGGTATTTAGTTCTCCAAATTAATGCACAAAACGTGATTGTGTCCGTTCGATATTATGGAAACCCCGATGGACTTTTGGATAAGTCTTGTCTTAAAGGACTATTATATGGATGGCATATTAATCTGACTAAGTTTGACCATAACGCATGCACAATTATGATCAGAATAAGGTTACTATGGGGGGTCTAGACTGGTACCCTCAAGCGGACAATTTGAGGGGGAAAGGCACGGAACCGTCGGCTGATCGATAAGTTTTACCGCGAATAAGCCTTTCCGAATTTAAGGATAATAAATTGGAAAAGTGTAACCACTCATCAAGCGTTGCAATATGATTTTGATACGCACGAGTGGAATATGATGTGGTGTAAATGCAACAATAGCATGTTGTCAAGTATTTGCACGTAAGAAAATAATAAATGTAGTATTTAAATGATTGAAAGACAGTTACAGAAGAAGAAAACCAAGAGACATGTCAGTTTCAGGGAAATAAAGAAGTCATAAATGCTTAAAAATAAACAGTTAGATTCAAATAAGGGAAAGGGTAGATGGGATAGAGCACGCTTGGAATAATTCAAAAATACGTTCTTATGGTAAGAGCGTAGAATATCCTCAATAGAGTCACCATGCTGTCACACCCCTTTTTTTCCTCCTCGCGAAGAACTCCCGGGTTTCGACATTTCATGGGAGAATAACTCTTTTCCTTTTGCGAATTGGGTATTTGAAGAGTTGCTACCTAATGGATTATGGTGAATTAGGGCACCTTGAGAAATTAACTCATGGACTAGTTTGCATTATCAGAGATTTAGGGTAAGGGCTCGAAATAACCTTGAGGGGAAGGTGTTAGGCACCCATCGCAGTCGACAATGGTGGGTCCCAGCCGAACTTATACTCATGCGAATTAGTCAAATAAATAGATAAACAATTTTACCACGTACTTGCAATTAAAGGCATATTTTGACATTCAAGTAATGAAACAAGGAAAAGGGTTTGAACAAGTTGCACATATATAAAGAAAAGCGAATTCATTTAAACAACGGGAGTTGGGAGAGAGGGTCCTAGGTTGGTTAGCCTATAGCATCATACCCACACAATGTCCGGTAATCACTCCTCAATGAGGGGCTACACGTGACATTAGCGTATAATCATCATATCCTTACTACCCAATTTCCTCCCCTTGGTCATAGCCTAAAGCGTTCTAACAGCTTTGAAAGATATCATATGCGTGCATTACACGTCCCTTCTTTGTGGCCCTGGAGGTATTTAGGACCTCTAATTTTGGGCAGTTCTAGACCATCTTGAGGTGTTTAAAGGAGAAAAAGTCTAGGCGTCAAATAAAACAAATATGACTGTATTTTAAGAAGGGAAACAACTAAAGGCTCATATTTACCTCCACAAATATAACAAGCAAGTGCACGTCTCAAACAATTGTTTTAGATATTTAAGAGAAAACCTTAGAACATGATATATAGGTGAACTAACACTATACAGTGTTGAATTAGGACCAAAGTGTGAAAGAATTGAGTCTATTTGTCTACTGATTTTAGACTTGCTGAGTAGATAGCAGAACATGGTTTTACGGTTGCAGAATTTTAATCGTCCTATAAGCTTGCCTAAGCGTATAATAGCGATGTCCTATGAGCATGATTTCTATATTGATTAGGAATGCAATAAAACAGTAAAACAATTTTTAAAACGACAACCTGAGATCATATGGGCATGCTTTCTAGGAGTATTAATTTAAGGTAGTATTTGAAAACTGATTAAAGAAGCAGACAGATTAATTAATTAAACCAGTTCATAATAAATAAACATGAATTGGACTGGCTTTTCTAACTGGACTGTTTTAAATCCTATAGGCATGATCTCTAAGGGGATGAATTCGAATACATGTTGTAGTGAAAACTGAACTTCAATTATTTGTACACCCTATAGGCATGCTATCTAATTATAGAGCTGATTTAGATCCTATAGGCATGGCTTCTAATTGTGTGAAAGCAAAGCAAATGTAACAAACACATTTGAATCAACATGGATCCTATAGGCATGGTATCTATCCAATTTTACCTGCAACGTATATACTACCCACCCCTTTTTACTAATCACCCCAATGTTTGTTTACAATAATTATTACAAACCAATAAATTGAATATAAATTACATAAATAAACATAAATTAGTCTATAGGGAGCCTGCAGTTGGCCCAAATGATTTTCAAGCCTCCAGTAGCCTTAAATGCCAAAGTGTCATAGCCAATTTCATGTCTAGATGTGTCAGAGTTCCGAAAGGACCTCAAGGATCCCGGAAAGAGCTTACACCCAGACTTTCTCAAAAAGTAACTAATTATTGTACAGTGTGGAAGGGCCAACTCTAACATGCCAGAGTTCATAGAAATCTGAAGGGTCTCAAGGCAGTACACATATCAGAGGGGCATAACCTAGTAATCTAAAAGTAAAGTGAGAGTGCTTGTCATAGTTTTGAAAATGTTTTGAAAATAGTATAGAGATGACTTTAAGAGTGAAAAAGATTTTCAGAAACATGAAATAGTTTGGTAGTAAAAGACAATTTGAGAAGAGTACCAAAACTCTTTTGAAAACAGCAGACAATCAATAAAACATCCAGATTCAGAAACACTCAACAAACAGATCTCACATGGGGATAAATGGATTGGGGCACATAAGAGTCATATATAGAAAGCCCAAGATGATCAAACAATTATGGTATTAAACAGATATTCACAAACAGGCTGGTTAAGTATCAGATAACTAAGTGAATTATAGACATGCTAATCATACATTGAACATGACAGAGTTTAGACATGCTAGGCAAAGAAGTAAGCATGAAGACAGGTTGAATTCATAGTTGATGAACTAGTGCATGAATAAAACACATAGGGTTTGGATTTCAAAATTTAACGAGAGTCATACCAGTTGAAGAAAAGAATGCGGAATATAAACCAGATGCAGTTCCAAAATCTAGCCTTGGCTTTCAGCCGGCTAGACCAGTGAGTGTCACAAGTAGTAGAGAAAAAAAGAGTTATAGAGTGTAATTGTGATTTTGTGAACTAGTGTTCTGTATTTGAAGTGAGAATAGGAGAGTGACTATATAGCAGTTCAAGGGTAGAGTCAATAAGGTAAAAGAATCAGAAATCAACCATTAGGGCAATTAGAATCCAATCATATAAGGGGTTCAGAATAGACTCCTTTAATTAGGGACAATTTTCGAAACGATAATAACAGGGGTTTAATTAAGGAAAAAAAGACCAAATCATACTAAATAAAGAATCATTAAGAATACCAAAGTTATACGGGCAAGCAATTAAGGCAAAGACGGCCAACTAAAGTTATAAACAAGGAAACAAAATAAAATCTATGCATACCAATCTTTAACGAAGTACTCGATCAGCCAAAATTTCAAGGTAATACTGATTTCTAGAAATAATAAATATCAATTCCCATAAATAGAAAATAAAATAAGCAAAATTTCACAGAACCATAGAACTTAGCCGGAAAAAATTAGGTCAGAACCCTAATAGGGCTCAGTTAGAGAGACTATCGCGAAAAAGTCAGCAAGTATCACAAACAACTTAAATAAAGCAAGAAATAATAGTCAGAATAAACATAGACATATAGGATCAATGAAAGGTTGAACTAAGAAATTCAGTAGAGGCATATTAGGACAATAAAGCCACGAGACATTCAAATGGCTAAGGGAAATCACAAGAACCTAGGCAAGAACAAAGGCAGCACTCAAATAACTCAGAAACCAAATAAAAGAGTCGAAAAAATTAGGGTTTTTAGTATAAACGAGTTGAAGTTAGAGCAATCCTAATAAAATCGGTTAAAACATATAGAAATAGAAGATTAAACACTCCAATCACTAAATGTTTTGGAAAAAGAAATTTCAAGAAACCCTAGTTTGGAGAAAGATGAAAAATCACTTAAAAATCATACGATTCTTGTAAAGAATCTCAAGGTTATTGTAAAACTCATAAAAAACAAGTTTAAATCATCTCAGATCTGTACAGATCTAAGAGGTTCCGAAGAAGGAAATTAGGGTTTTTAGGAGAACAACATAAAGGTGAAGAAACCTCCTTAGAAACCCATAGATCATAGCCGATGTAGGACGATCTTACTCGGAATCACACTGGAACAGCTTGAAACAGGCGAGATAGGGACCATAGATGCAAGCTAACGAGACATGGTCCTTTGAGGACCCTGGAGATGGCAAGACTAACGTGACGGGGGCTATTAGAGGCCTAGGGGTGGTGGAAAACCACAATAGATATCCATAGGTGAGTGATGGTGAGGTCCGATTAGGGTTAGGTTTGAGAGCGTTTGAGAGAGAAGGGGGATTTAAGGGCGGCGGACGGTGGAAATGAAAGGGTTTGGGGGGGGTCGTTTGGTTTATTTTAGGAAGGGTCATTTGTGGCCGTTGATGTAGCTGGGTTTGGTCAGGTGGGGTATTGGGCCTGGGTATAATTTGGGTTTAAAAATTGGGCTGGGTATTAGGTTAAATTAAGGCCAAAATTGAAATAAAATAGGGCCAGATTTTAAATAACCCTTTTTAATAACTAAATAATTTATAAAAAATAATTAATGAATTACAAAAATATCTTTGTGTACTAAAATAATTTAAAATAGTTATTTAATATTTTAAAAATATAAAAGACCATTTTATGCTTCCATAATGTAATTATGCATTAGAATGAGATATTATTGCAAAGATGTGCAATTTAACCTAAAAATGTAAATATAATTACAAATAATTGCACCAAAACACTATGTTAGGATAATCAATGAATTTAGATGGCTAAATCATCACAAAATTAATTTGAAGAATAATTATTAGATATTTTATAAATAAAAGAGAGGAAATAAATTAATTTTGGGCTTTTAAAAATTATAGAAAAATTATAAAATTATTTATGCATGCTTATAACTGCATATGTGTTATTTTAAAAGTACACATATATGTATTAAAAATATATGGGTAAAATTGGGTATCAACAACAATATCATGCACGAAATCACCCTTCGTGCTTTGCACTCTTCCTCACCCAACCAATAGAAACAATACATCCTGGCAAGAAAATCAACAATAGAAACAAATAAATCCCGGCAAGGGAATCAACCATAGAAATAAATACATCCTGACAAGGGAATCAGCTATAACCAATCTCGTTCCAATAATTAACTTCACAAAATAAATCCTAGCTTAAGTCCATACTCAAGAACGGTTAAATACCAAGAAAATACCATAAGCTTGTCCAACATGAATACTCATCAATTTAAGCATAAATAGTACGTAACAAGAATCACAACATTCACAGTGTAAGACTCACGGAATAACCAAGAAGCGCAATAACTTTAACAAAACAACACGACATATCAAGCACGTGATAACTACACCGGCAACCACAACAATTTGGATACATAGCATATATACACATGGTCATAGAGGAATTCACAATTAAGAGATAATGAAACAATAAGGAGAACAACCATTTCAATTAAGGCAAATAAGGGCCAAGTAACAAGTAAGAGTTAGAGGCAAGCTAACAATATCATATGGAGCATATAGAGGTAATTTAAGCAATTAGGAAACTCAATCATAACAGAATACTTCCTAGAATATGAACATAAGGACCTAAGAACCCTAAAGGAAAATTTCCCACAAGTAAGTCCGAGCACACACTTGTCACCTCGCGTGCACGGACTACAAATAGCATAGAAGACTCAACTCCTAAGGGGAAGTCCCCACATAAGGTTAGACAAGATACTTACCTCAATCCGTCCAATTCAATACTCAATTTAGCTTTTCCTTTACCAATTCATCAATGCCCGGCTCAGTCTAACCAAAAACGACTTGAATACATCAACCAATGCAAGAGAAAACAATTTCAATTAACAAAACTATAATTCTTATACAATTTGCAAAAAGTCAACTCTCCATGCCCGCACTTCGGAACCCGATAAAATTTACAAAAATCGAACACCCATTCCACTACGAGTTCACCCATACAAAATTTATCAAATTCCGATACCATTTGATCATTCAAATCATCAATTATTATTTTTTAAAGATTTCCCAATTTTCCCCAAATTTTCCTTTAGATTCTCATGAATTTGATGTTAAATCTAAGATATAATCACAAAATATAGTTGTAAATTGATTAGAGACACTTACCCAATGATTTGGTATGAAAATCTTCCTTCAAAATCGCCTACTCTCGGAGTTAGGGTTCAAAAATATGAAAAATGAGCAAAAACTTCGAACACCCAACATTTAGTAGGCTGCAGATGTCGCATTTGCGATACTGGGTTCGCAAATGCGAATATAGCTTTGCAAATGCGAAGTCTGGAATTACCCTGCTAAGGTTGCATTTGCGACAAAATCCTCGCAATTGCAATGAAGGATCTTCGCAAATGCGGCAGAGTTCTTCGCAAATGCGAACTCTGCCCAGCAACTTGGACCTCGCAAATGCGATGGCTGCTTCGCAATTGCGGCTATTGCATTTGTGACCAATACATCGCAAATGCGATGATACCAGTACCAACTATCAAAGACTACGCAAAAATCATTCCGAAACCAATCCGGAACTCACCCGAGCCCTCGAGGCTCCAACCAAATATGCACACAAGTCTAAAAATATCTCACGAACTCGCTCGCGCGCTCAAATCATCAAGATAACTTCTAAAACGACGAATTGGATGCCAAAAACGCATAAACAATCACCATGAAATTCAAGAACTTCTAGAATTGCAACCAAGCGTCCGAACCATATCAAATTAGCTCCAAACAACGCCAAATTTTGCAGACAAGTCCAAAATGGCATAACAAAGTTGTTCCAACTTTCAGAATCGCATTCCGACCTCGATAACACAAAAGTCAACTATGGGTCAAACCTCTCCCTTTTTCAAACTTTAACTTTTCCAACTTTCGCCGAAATGCCTCAAATTACCCTACGGGCCTCCAAATCCTAATCCGAACGCACGTCTAAGTCCAATATCATAATATGAAGCTACTGAGATCATCCAAAACTCATTTCGGAGCCGTTTATTGAAAAGTCAAATTCCGATCAAACTCTCACTGCTTAAGCTTCCAAAACTAGATTCCTTCTTCCAATTCAACTTCGATTCACCCGGACACAGATTCCAACCATGCACGCAAGTCGATATACATAATATGAAGCTACTCGTGATCTTAGACTGCCGAACCGGACACAATTGCTCAAAACGACCAGTCAGGTGGTTACAAAGCTTCATCCACTCTGTCCCGCGCCCGCCTCGCCCTACTTGCCATCCCTTTAAAGAACTGTAAGATATTTATGTGCTGTAAATAATCATATACATAAAGAGTAGTTATGAAAAGGTGACAACTTTTTGAATACGTCTATGAACATTTCCATGTTGTGTATTCTTTTTATAGAACTTTGTATTAAAGATTCAATAATTTATTCGATATTGCGGCAATTATGGCGATTTTTACCAAGCATAATACTATGTGCATAATATCACCTTTTTTGGCGGATCAAGTAAAAATTTTGATAAAATAAAAGAGAATTCAAGATTCTGAGGTCCAGCTGGAGATTAAATGTTGTTCTACCACTAAACCTTATCACCTATGGGCTTTCTTTATTATTTGATTTTTCACTCTGTGTTTGATACTCATATTGAAATTCGATTAAATTCGAATTCACATAATAAAAAAATTACTATATTCAAACATAAAGTCTTCCCAACAACAGTAATTTCATATTCAGTGTTCGAACTTGAAATCTCTAGTTAATGTTATTATGTGTAAGATTACCTTTTTTGACAGATCAAATAAAATTTGAATAAAAGAAAAAAGAATTCAAAATTCTGAGGTCCCTAGCTATGAAATTAAATTTTGTTACTAGCACTAAGCCTCTATTGTCTATAGGCTTTCTTTTTTATTTAATTTTTTTCATTCAGTGTTCAGTACTCGTATTAGATCTAATTAAAGTCGAATTTCCGTCAAAAAAAAAACAATAGGAGGGTGCGGGGTGCGGTTCTATGGCATGATCATGTATAAAGTATAGTGATTTCACTTGAGAAAACGACTTGGCGATAGTCATAATCTTGAAAAGACACTAGAGGCAACCAAATAATATAAACAAGAGCCAATTTCCAATTAGAAAAATTAATGGTCTGTGGTTGCATTAAATCATCTGTTCACTTTAAATTTCAACTTTGATAAATAAGAACTTTCTGAAGCATCAAATAAATATATATTCACAATCAAATAAATAAATAAATAAATAAGTGGGTAACTATTCCAAAGTCTACTTGCAATGGAACATGCCAATTGCTTTAATTCTAGTCTTGAGTCATGTTGCAATGAAGTTTGTTTACCCTCAAAATCGGATAACAATTGAATTTGTAACTAGTTTTAAGAATACATGGATTAATTTGATACAAAGCGATAAATTAAATTATAAATAAAGCGAACAATAATAA
This sequence comes from Nicotiana glauca, assembly GCA_026770625.1. Lineage (NCBI taxonomy): Eukaryota > Viridiplantae > Streptophyta > Magnoliopsida > Solanales > Solanaceae > Nicotiana > Nicotiana glauca. The sequence goes on from MU780936.1 coordinate 184,727, forward strand.
AGTAAATTGTCACGACCCGGATTTTTTCCACCCTCGGGAGTCGTGATGACGCCTACTAATAGGAGCTAGGCAAGCCAATCATCAATTACCTCTTTTAGCGAACATCAACAGTATTAACAATAAAGTGGAAGTCTCAAATAAAATTTACTAAAAGAAATGCAGAAGTTTAGCAATCCTCTACCCAAGATTGGTATTACAATACTCACGAACGTCTAGAGAATACTAAATACAAGGTTTGAATGAAACATAAAACTGTCTGCTATGGTACAACGATAACAAAGTGAATAAAATAGAAAGGACTCCGGGCCTGCGGACGTCAGCAAGGCTACCTCGAATGTCCCTGGACTGGAAACTCGCTCCCAGAATACTACTGCTACTCAAATGCTGCTCCAACACCTGGATCTGTGCAAAAAGATGCAC